>PVKE010031036.1:0-19260 GCA_004027555.1 Craseonycteris thonglongyai
TATACTACTGTTTTTTATGGTATTATCCCCATTAACGTGGACTAACATGTTTCTGATTTCTCTTCCACTCTTGCTAAGTTTAAGAAGAAATATAATGTTTGTTTATTACTCTGATTAAAGCTCCAACATTCTCACAATAGCACACAAAAATATGCAACAACAATAATGAACACCACTTAAAAAGACATGTCCAGATTTTGACATAAACACAGCTGTGAGACACTGATATAGTAAGGTGTTGAAACTTTACTGAGCTGTCTGTACATTGTCACCAATGGAAGCTCATGGTGGCAAGTTCACAAATTTTATTGCATGACCTTGTAAGTTCTCTATTCCTTGCTGCCTTTCTTCTCTTTCTGGGGCCTTTATTACATGAATGTTGTTGCATTTGATATTGTCCCACAGTAATCTTAAAATATCCTCATTCATTTGATTTTTTTTTCTTTTTGTTGTTCTCATTTGGTTTTTTATGCTACCTTTTCTCCCCAAATCACTGATTTGATCCTCTGCTTCATCTAGTCTGATGATTCCTTGTGTTCTGTTCTCCATTAGTTTGTGTATGTTTTATTTCTGCTTGGTTCATTTTTATACTGTTTATGTCATTATTTATGTTTGCTATCTTTTTGATGAAGTTTTCACCAAGTTTCTTTAGCATCCTAATAACCACTATATTTAGCTCTCTTTGATTGGTAGTTTTTCTGTAGTTCTCCATTATTCTTTTATTTGGGACATGTTCTTTTGTTTTCTTATCTTGGATGCCTGTCTGTGTTTGTTTCTATGTATTAGGTAGATTTGCTACATCTCCCAGTATTGCTGTGTAGGCATATGCAGTAAGATCCTTGTGGAACCAAGGATAACTCTCTATGGTCACCTGAACTGGGTGTTCTTATATATTTTTGTTTGGTGCCAGTGGTGTGCCTGGAAATACTCAGCAAGACACTGAGACCAGTTGCTTCCCACCTGTGGCTCCTGTGATAATTTTCCAAAAGTATTTCAATGCAGGTGGTACTGGCTGTTCATCAGAGAAAGTGCTCCTTGCATTGGTGGAGTTGGGTGAGTGGGATCCCAGTGATTGTACAGGGTGAAGCAAACAGGACTCACAAGACCAATTAGGTTCAGATTTGGTCCTATGGGGGTGGGGAAGTCATAACACAGAAAGAATGGTGCCCACTAGCCAGCTGCTTTAGGGGATGACCCAACTCAGGAGAAATGGTAACTGTCTTTTTGTCCTTGTCCCAAGTCAACACACCTCAGTCTGCTCCTTGTGTGTGCATTTTATGCCCTCCCTACCCCCCCACCCCCACCCCCAGGTCACCATCTCTCTGCTGGAGAACAAGGTGAATACCTTTGATTTAATGAATCTGTGCATGGGCACTTCAAGTGAATTGTTTGAATTTATCACAGCGTTTCTTCCTACCCATATGATCAGAATTTCCACTGTTTTTGCAAATCTAGATATGGGGTTCCTCTTCCCAGCACCAGTACTCTGAACTGGGAAGCTTGTTGTGGTGCTAGGGTCCTACATTTCTGCAGAGGACAAATCGGTGGCTCAAATATTTTTTCTAATTTTTACCCACTACACAGAGATTTGGGGCTAGCCTGTTTTGCGTCTCCACCACTCTTACTAGTTCGACTTGACCTCTTATTTGCGTCCTTATTTATACAACTTCTGTTCAGGTAGACTTCTGATGGTTCTCCAGGTTGGTTTTTCTATAATTTAGTTGTAATTTTAATGTTCATGAGAAAGGTAGGAACAGTGTTTACCTATTCCACCATCTTAGCTCTCTTTGATTCTATTTCTGTTTTAATTGTTTGTTTATTCTGTCCTTTATATTCCTCATGTAAATTAGATTATATGTTAATTATTTTTCTCAGTTTGACTTATTTCACTTAGAATAATAACCTCCAGGTCAGTCTATCAGGGGTCTCCAAACTACGGCCCGCGGGCCACATCTGGCCCGCGGGCCACATCCGGCCCGCGAGGCCCTCTCATCCAGCCCGTGGAGACCTTTTTATCTGAATAAAATAATATTAAATAAATAATTAAAAACAACATCTATGTTTTGATTCTTTTTTATTTGGACCTCAAGTGTGTATTCGGCCCCCAAACTGCTGTTTGATGGTTAATGTGGCCCACTGAAAAGTTTGGAGACCTCTGGATTGTTGCAAATGGCAAAATTTTATTTTTTCATGGCTAGTAGTATTTTATTATATAAATGTAACAATGTTTTTTGTTCCAATCATCTATTGATAGGCATTTTGGTGTTTCTGTGTCTGAGCTACTGTAAATAGCAATGCAGTAAACATAGGTATGCATATAATTTTTTGAATTAGTATTTTAGATTTCTTTCGATAAATACCCAACAGTTTAATTGCTGGTTCACGAGGTAGCTTATATTTTAAAATTTTGAGGAAGCTTCATAATATTTGTTGTAGTTACTATACCAATTTACAATATCATGAAAAGTGGACAAGGGTCCCTTTTCTCTGCATCTTCACCAACACTTGTTTGTCTATTTCTCGATGGTAGCCATTCTGACAGGTCTACTGCCCACTTTTTAAATTGGTTGCTTTTTAATTTGCTTTTGAGTTTTAAAAGATTTTTGGGTTTTTTTTAAAGATTTATTTATTGTTTTTGACAGACAGAGAGAGAGATAGAGTCAGAGACAGAGAGAAGAGGGAGGGCCCAGAACAGTCTCCATAGTTGCACATCATTGGTTTTTCCACATAGTTTCATTCCACAGGTGGGCGGGGCTGCTCAGGGCAGAAACTGAGCCAGGGTCTCACTCTGGTGAGAACTGAACTGGGGGCACTCCCCAGTTCAGCATATGGGTCCTCACAGGCCGGGGCCAAGATTCAATCCTCGGTCCCTGGGACTGCAAAGTGAGCGCCTAACCCACTGAGCCATCCCGGCTTCCCCGAGTTTTAAAAGTTTTTAAAGACACTTTAGATATTAAACCCTTATCAGAAGTATTGCTGGAAAATATCTTCTTTCATTCAGTTTAATGCCTTTTTTGTTGTTGTTGATGGTTTTCTTTACTGTGGAAAAACTATTAGTTTTATGTATTTCCATTTGTTTGTTTTTTCTTTTGCTTCCCTTCCTTTAGGAATTATATCAGCAAAAAGTATTACTATGAGTATATATGTGTGTGTGTGTATATATATATATATATATATATATATATATTAAATTTATTGGGGTGACATTGGTTTGTAAAAGTTATAGGTTTTAGGTGTACAATTCTACATTATATACTTTTTCCTAGAATTTTTATGCTCTATTCTTGTATATATTTGCATATATCTGTGCAGTATTTTTAGCACCATTTTTAAAATAGATTTTCTTTACTCCTGTGCAAACTCTTGCTTCCTTTGTCATAGATTAATTGATCATATAAACATAGATTTATTTCTGGCTCTCTATTCTGTTCCATTGATCTATGCGTCTATTTCTATCACAATACCATGCTATTTTGGATACTATGACCTTGTAGTATAATTTGATTTCTGGTAGTGTGTTACTTCCAGCTTTGTTGTTCTTTGTCAGGATTGCTGTGGCCATTTTACAACTTTTGTAGTTCTATATTAATTTTAGAATTATTTTTTCTTGTTCTGTAAAAAACTACCAGTGGTGTTTTGATAAGGAGAGCATTGAATCTATAGATGGCTTTGGGTAATATGGTAATTTTCATTATATTAATTTTTACTGTCTATGAACATGACATATGTTTCCATTTATTTTTATCTTTAATTTCTCTTTTCAATATCATAATTTTCTCATCACAGGTGTTTTACTTTATTGGTAAACTTTTTTCTAGTTCAACTTTTTTTTCATGTAATTGTAAATGAGATTTGTTTTTTGATTTCTTTTTCTACTAGTTAGTTATTGGTATATATAAATGCAACTGATTTCTAAATATTAATTTTGTATCTTATGACTTTACTAAATTTATCAAGTCAAATGGTTTTTAGGTGGAATTTTTGGGGTACTCTACATATAGTATCATATCATCTGCAAATAATAGTTTTACTTCTTTCTTTCTCATTTGAATGTCTTTATTTCTATTGCTTATCAGATTCATATGACTAGGACTTTCAGTACTATGTTGAACAAATGGTTATACTTTCTTTTAAAGATTGATTTTTATTGTTTTTAACAGAGAGAGAGATTCAGAGACAGAGACAGAGAGAAGGAAGAGGGCCCAGAACAGCCTCCATAGTTGCATGTCATTGGTTTTTCCACATAGTTTAATTCCACAGGTGGGCACGGAGCAGCACAGGGCAGGAACTGGGCCGGGGTCTCACCCCAGTGAGAACTGAACTGGGAGCACTCCCCAGCCCAGCATATGGGTCTGCATGGGTTAGGGCCAGGATTCGATCCTCAATCCCCAGGGGCTGCAAAGTGAGTGCCCAACCCACTGAACCATCCCGGCTTCCCTGGTTATGCTTTCTTATTTCCTGATGTTAAGGAGAATGATTTCAGCTTTTTCCCACTGAGTATAATATTAGCTGTGAGTTTATCATATATGGCCTTTATAATGTTGAGATATGTTTTCCCCATTCTCACTATGCTGAGAGTGAATATCATAAATGGATGCTAATTTTTTTCACTTTTTCTGCATTTATTGATATGGCCATATAATTTTTATTTTTTATTGTGCTTGTATAGTATGCCATGTTAATTGATTTGTGGTTATTGGTCAAACCTGTATACCAGAAATGAATCCCCCTTGATCATGGCATATAAACTTTTAAATGTATTATATTGTTAAATTTGGTTTGATAGTATTTTTTTGAGAATTTTTACATCTAATTTTATTAGATATATTGGCTTATACATGTTAGTGTGTGTGTGTGTGTGTGTGTGTGTGTGTGTTGTTGTTATTTTTGTAATTGTCTTTGTCTGCTTTAGGAATCATGGTAAGGGTTGCCTCATAATATGAACTAGGAAGCCTTTTCTTTCCTGGAATTTATGAAATAGTTTGAATAAAGTGAGTGTTATCTTTTATTTGAATGTTAGGTAAAATTCACCTGTGAGGCCGTCTGGTTTAGGACTTCAATTCACTAAGAGCTTGTTAATTCCTGATTCAATATTAATCATAGTAATTGCTCTGTTCAGATTTTTTGTTTCTTCTTTATTTAGTCACACACAATTGTATACTTCCAAGTATCTAGGCATATTTTTCAATTGTTCAAATTGTTACTGTACTTGCTTGTAATATTTTCTTATAATTTTTTGTATTTCTGTGATATTTATCATTATTCCTACTCTTTAATTTCAAAATTTATTTATTTGGGTTCTCTCTTTTTTTTTAACTGTTAAATTTATTGGGGTGACATTGATTGATATCAATTACAATGTTTGCAGGTGTACGATTCTACATTACATTGTCTATACATTGCATTATGTGCTCACCACCCAGAATCAGTTCTCTTTCCATCATATCTTTGATTCCCCCTCCCTGCTCCCCACCCCCCAGCTCTCCCACCCACCTCCCTTCTTACCCACAGGTATCCACTAAACTATTCACTGTGTTCTTGAGTTTTTGTTTCATTGTTGTATTTAGTTTTATATTCCACCTTTAAGTGAGGTCATATGTTTCTTGATTTTTTTCAATCTGACTTATTCCACTTAATAGGATGTTTTCAAGGTCTATCCATGTTGTCACAAATTGCTCTATTTCATTTTTTCTTATTGCTGAGTAGTATTCTATTGTATAAATATACCACAACTTCTTTATCCAGTCATCTATCAGAGGACACCTTGGTTGATTCCACAACTTGGCCACCGTGAACAGTGCTGTGATAAACATTGGGGTACATATGTCTTTGTGGATTAAGGATTTCAGGTTTTTGGGAGAGAGATCCAGAAGAGGGATTGCTAGGTCTTATGAAAATTTCATTCCTAGTTTTTAAAAGAATTATCCACCCTGCCTTCCATAGTGATTGTACCAATTTACATTCTCACCAGCAGTGTATGAGGGTTCCTTTTCTCCACAGCCTCTCCAGCACTTAATATTTTTTGTCTTGTTATAGTCATTCTAACAGGTTTGAGCTCGTATCTCATTGTGGTTTTTATTTGCTTCTTTCTAATTGCTTGTGATGTTGAACATTATTTTATGTATCTGTTGGTTGTTTGTATGTCTTCAGGAGAGAAGTGCCTGTTTAGGTCTTCTGCCCATTTGTTAATTGGATCACTTGTTTTTGTTGTTATTGAGTTGTATGAGTTCTTTATATATTTTAGATAGTAGCCCTTGATCAGAAGCATTATTTGCAAATATTTTCTCCTATTTGGTTGGTTTCTTTTTTACTTTGTTGACAGTGACCTTCGCTGTGTAGAAGTTTTAGTTTGATATAGTTCCATTCATTTATTTTTGCTTTTACTTCCCTTGCCTATGGGGTCTAGTTCATAAAGTGCTCTCTGAGCCCAAGTTCTATAAGTTTAGTACCAATGCTTTCTTCTATGCACTTTATTGTTTTGGATCTCATGTGGAGGTCTTTAATCCACTTTGAGTTAGTTTTGGTATATGGTGAGAGTTCACTGTCCAGATTTATTCTTTTGCATGTGATTTTCCAATTTTCCCAGCAACATTTACTGAAGAAGCTTTCTTTTCCCCATTGTATATTTTTTGCTTCTTTGTCAAATATTATTTATCCATATATTTGTGGGTTTATTTCTGGGTTTTTGATTCTGTTCCACTGGTCTACATGTCTGTTTCTCTGCCAATACCAAGCTGTTTTGATTATTAACGATTTGTAGTATAAACTGAAGTCACGAAGTGTGATATTCTCCAGTCTTATTTGTTTTTTGTTTTTTGTTTTAAGTTTTTGGAGGAGGCTGTTTGGGGCCTTTTGTGGGTCCATATGAATCTGGTAATGTTTTTTTTTAATCTATTTTTTGAAAGAATGTCTATGGGATTTTGATGGGAATTGCATAAAATCTGTATATTGCTTTGGGTAATATGGCCATTTTAACTATGTTGATTCTTACAATCCGTGAATGTAGAATATCCTTCCATTACTTTGTATCTTCTTCAATTTCTTTTAATAGTGGCTTATAGTTTTTCATGTATAAGTTCTTCATGTTCCTTGTTAAGTTTATTTCTAAATATTTTATTCTTTTGCTTTTATTGCAAATGGTATCATTTTTCTCATTTCTTTTTCTGAAGTTTCATTGTTTGTATATAAAAATGCTATGGATTTTTGTACATTGTTTTTGTACCCTGTAACTTTACTGTATTCATTTATTATTTCTAAGAGTTTTCTGGTGAAGTCCTTAGGGTTTTTTTAGATAAAGGATCATGTTGTCTGCAAAAAGTGACAATTTAACTTTTTCATATCTAATTTGGATGTCTTTTATTTATTTTTCCTGCCTATTGTCTCTGGCTAGAACTTTCAACACTAAGTTGAATAGCAATGGTGACAGAGGACATCTCTGTCTCATTCCTGATTTTAGAAGAAAATGTTTCTGTTTTTACCTGTTCAGCATGACATTCTCTGAATGTTTGTCATATATGGCCTGTATTATGTTGAGGTACTTTCCTTCTATACACATTTTGTTAAGTGTTTTGATCATAAAAGGATATTGTATCTTGTCAAATGATTTTTCTGCATCAATTAATATAATATGTTTTTTATCTTTCATTTTGTTTATGTGGTCTATCACATTGATCGATTTGTGTATGTTGAAATTTCTTGTGCCCCTGGGATGAAACCCACTTGATCATGATGTATAATCTTTTTAACACATTGTTGTAATCTATTTGCTAATATTTTGTTTAGTATTTTTGCATCAGTGTTCATGAAAGATACTGGTCGATAGATTCCTTTTTTTGTGACATCCTTGCCGAGCTTTGCTGTTAGGGTAATGTTGGCCTCATAGAATGAGTTAGGAAGTAATGCCGCTTTTTCAAAGTTTTGGAAAAGTTTGAGAAGGATAGGTGTTAGTTCCTATTTGAATACCTGGTAAAACTCATTAGTGAAACCATCTGGTCCTGGACTCTTGCTTTGGGAAGGTTTTAGATGATGGTTTCAATTTCTTTACTGTTGATTATTTTGTTTAGGTTATGTAGTTCTTCTTGATTCAGTCTACGTAGACTATATGTTTCTAAAAACTTGTCCATTTTTTCTAGGTTGCAAACTTTGGTGGCATATAGTCTTTCATAATATTTTTGTATGATCCTTTATATTTCTGTGGTATCAGTTGTAATTTCTCCTCTTTCATTTCTAATTTAGATTTTTTGTGTCTTTTCTCTTTTTCCTTGGTGACCCTAGCCAGGGGTTTGTTAATTTTATTAATTTTTTAAAAGAACCATGTCTTTGTTGCATTGATTTTTTCTATTGTTTTTCTATTCTCTATTTCATTTAGTGCTGCTTTAATTTTTATTGTTTCCTTTCTTCTATTGGCTTGAGAATTTTTGGGGTTTTTTTTCTCGTTCCTGAAGATGTGATATTAGGTTTTGTACTTGTGATTTTTCTTGTTTCTTGAGAAAGGCATGTAGTGATATAAATTTCCCTCTTAGTACCACTTTTGCTGCATCCCAGTAATTTTAGTATGTTGTGTTTTTATTATCGTTTGTTTCTGTGTATTTTTTAATCTCTTCTTTTATTTCTTCATTGATCCAGTCAATTTTTTCATAAGATGTTGTTTAATCTCCATGCATATGTGGTTTTTCCTGCTTTCTTTTTCTAGTTGATCTGCAATTTCAAAGCTTTGTGATCGGAGAATACACTTGGTATGATTTGAATCTTCTTAAATTTGCTGAGGCTAGTTTTGTGTCCCAGCATGTATGTAGTCTGACGGAGCCTGCTGTCAGGTTGAACAGTCCTGAAAAGGGAGTGAGAATTAAAGACACATGAACACAGAATGGGATTGGGAGGTCTGTCAGTCCTTTGACTGCAGCCCCGAGTTTATTAGAGCTTCAGCTTTTATACATTTCTTCATAAGGAAGTATAATAATGTTTCCAAGCAATAGCTAAGGAAGAATAATAATGTTTCTAATAACGTATCCAAGCAATAGCTAAGAAAGAATAATAATGTTTCTAATAACCTATCCAAGCAATAGCTAATTCTTTTGTTTATTTGCACCCAGAAACTGTTACTCATAAATCACATAACTCAGCACATAACCTTTACTGTTGATTTCAGGCTTTTTTGGAAACTAGTACATTTGCTTATTACCAAACTATCTACCCTGCCATCGACTCTTCGGGGAAAATGTCAAGAGAAAGAGGAACACCTTGTGCTTCCTCGTCCGTTCACACAGATCTAGCTCATGGCAACCATAAGAAACATCTTGTGTCTCTATCTCAGGTTTCGCCCAAACCTGATCCTTAGTAAACAGTCTCTGACAGTAGTCTATCTTTGAAAACGTTCCATGTGCAGCAGAAAAGAATTTATAGTCCTGCATTTTAGGATGAAGTGTCCAGTAAATGTCAGTTATGTCCAATTGCTGTAATGTATTATATAAAGCTGATATTTATTTATTTATTTTCATTTTGGATGGTCTGTCCATGGCTGTTAATTGGGTGTTTCAGTACCTAATATAATTGTGTTTTTGTCAGTTTATCCTTTTAGATCTGTTAGTTGTTGCTTTGCAAATTTTGGTGCTTTTTTAATGAGGGTATGTATACATTAATAAGTGCAATATGTTCTTGTTGCATTGTTCCCTTTTTCATAATGAAATGTCCATTTTTGTCTCTTGTTATCTTTTTGATCCTGAAGTCTGCTTTGTCAGATATAAGTATGGCTACACTTGCTTTTCTCTGGATGCCATTTGCTTAAAGTATTTTTTCCACCCTTTCACCTTGAGTCTGTGATTGTCTTTGGGGCTGAGGTGTGTTTCTTGTAGGCAGCATAAGGTTGGTTTTTGTTCTTTAATCCAGTTATGTACACTGTGTCTTTTTATTGCTGAGTTCATTCAATTTATATTTAGGGTGATGATTGATATATGATGATTTCCTATAGCCATTATATTTTTATTTTTTGGTAACTACTTTTTTTATTGCTTCTTTGCTTTTTTCTTTCCATTGTTTTTTTGTTTGTTTGTTTGATGTTATTTATGACTGTTTTATCTGTTATCTCTTCTTCTGTTGTTGTGTGTCCCAGTTCTAAATTCTTTTTCAGTGCATACCATAAACTTTATATAAAAGAAAGTTTTATATATGCAGTGGTTCCTTTCCTTAATGGTGTTTCTTATCTCTATTCTCTTTGGAAACTTAAGTCTTTACTTCCTCCCCTTTTTATATTTTTGTTGTTCAAGTTTATCCCTACTTATTTTTACTTTTTGTTTCATGTCCAATTGCCTCCTTCAGTATTTCTTTATATGATGGACCTGTGCTGGAGAATTCCTTCAGTTTTTGTATGTCTGCAAAGGTCTTTATTCCTCCTTCATATCTAAAGGATAACTTCTCTAGGTATAGGATTCTCGCTGGTAGTTTTTCTCCTTTTAAATACTTTTGTTCATTCCCCCTGGCTTGTAGAGTGTCTGTTGAAAAATCTGATGATAGTTTAATGAGCTTTCCTTTATAGGTTATGCTGTTCTTTGTTCTGGCTGCCTTGAGGATTCTTTCTTTGTCTTTGACCTTTGACATCTTCAGTGTAATGTGCCTTGGAGAGTGTCTGTTAAGATTCAAGTATCGGGGAGGCTGGGATTACTCAGTGGGTTGAGCTCTCACTTTGCAGCCCCAGGGACCGAGGATCGAATCCCGGCCCAGGCCCGTGTGGACCTGTGTGCTGAGCTGGGGTGTGCCCCCAGTTCAGTTCTTGCCCAGGTGAGACCCTGGCCCAGTTCCTGCCCTGTGCAGCCCCGCGCCCACCTGTGGAATGAAACTATGTGGAAAAATCAACAATGTGCAACTGTGGAGACTGCTCTGGGCCCTCCCCCTTCTCTCTATCTCTGTATTTCTCTCTCTGTCAAAAACAATAGAAATAAATCTTAAAAAAAAAAAGATTCAAGTAGCTAGGGGTCCTGTTTCCTTCTTGGATTTGAGGTTTCATTCCTTGCCATATATTTGGGAAGTTCTCATCTACTATTTGTCTGAATAACTTCACTGTGCCCTTCTCATCCTCTACTCCCTCTGGAATACCTATTATTCTTATATTATTTTTTTCTAATGTAGTCAGATATTGTAAATATCTTTCAATTTTTGAGGTGTTAGATTTCTCTTTTTTTCCTTCTGTGACATTTCAAAAATTTTGTCTTCAATTTCACTAATTCTTTCTTCCATCTGGACAGCTCTGCTTCTTATCCTAGCTATTTCATTTTTTATTTCTTTTATTGTTTTGTTTATTTTCAGAATTTCTATTTGCATCTTTTTCATAGATTCAATTTCCTTTCTGAGATCATTTAGCTCCATCTGTGTTCTCTGGCTGTTTTCTTTTATCTCTTTGAGTTTTTTTATAATTACAGCCTTGAATTCTCTGTCATTTATCTCATATAATTCCATACTTTCAAGTTTCTTTTGTGAAGATTTTTCTCTTTCTTTATCAGCTCCTTTGTTCAAAAAGGTATTCATTGCTGTTGGACCATTTTGTTTCCTGGACATGAGGACTTTTCCCCTGGTAGATTTGAAGGTATCTTTCTTTTACTACCTAGCTGGTGTTAGTATCTCATATTTTCTTCTGTTTAATTGGTTTTCTCATAGTGTGAGACTTCCTAGAAGGTGGGCTTCCCCTTGACTCAGTCACACTGGTGTCTATATGCCTCCTTTTTGGGAAGGTATGGTGGGCAATGGTATTCTATGCCTCCGAGATCCCACTGCTGTCAGAAGCTGCTACACTTAGATCCCTCTGCTAGCTTCAGTAGAAATGGTGGGGGTAGGGTTTATTGAGAAAGAAACAGGTCTGTTTGTGTCACATTGTAATGGCGACTTCCCTCTGCTGGTTTCAGTGGGAAGAGTGAGGGTGGGTCTTTTTAGAAAAGGTGCAGATGTCATGTGTCACAGGGTAATGGCAGATTCCCTCTGCTGGCTTTAGCGGGAAGATTAGGGGGCAGGACTTGTTGTGAAAGGCACAGGTCTGATTACATCACAGGGTTATGGCGGCTTCCCAGCAGTAGCTCACTGAAGGCAGGCCATGGGCAAAGCCAGTGGGGTGAGCCCTAAATGACAGCAAGGAGAAGCAGCCAGGCTCTGTGTCCAAGGCCACACAGTGCTCCAGTTGGAACCCACCTCAGTGAGGGCAACTCTGAGCCTCAGGCACCAGCACTCTCGCAGTGTCAGCGATCCAGCCACTGGAACACTCAAATCCTGCTCCAGTCACTGACCTCATGCTCCGACGGCCCCCTGCTCCATTCACTTGGCCCACAGGCTGGCTGATGGATCTTCACCCCCGCACCAATTTATGGCTGCTGCTGGTGACTTGCTCCAGCCTCCTGCCTTGTGGTCTGGCCAGCCCTCACCGCACCCTGACTGCACCCCCCATACTCCCACCGGGGCCTCTTGCCACTGTCAGCCCCACCCCTTTTCCCTGTCCACCCCACACTCTGGCGTCTACTCTTCGGCCTCTGTCCATTGGAGGCCTCCAACCCTCCTAGAGTCGTTCTGCTCCTCAACCCGCATCCCCACGCTCCCACTTCCGTCAGTCCTCTGCTGTACTCAGGTCAGCCTCTGCTTCCTTTCTTCCTTTCTCACTTGCCTCCATTTCTCCACTTTCTTGTGATGAGTGTGTTCCTCATTTGAGGCTATGCTTTGCTTAGGGATTCTCTGCTTGGATTTTAGTTGTTTAAATTGTTTTTCCAGGAGAGGTTTCAAGAGTTCCTGTCACACCGCCATTTTGATGACCTCTCCTTTTTTTTTTTTTTTTTTTTTTTTTTTTTTTTTTTTTTTTTTTTTTTTTTTTTTTTGATGAGTCTGATTAACTCTTGTGGAATTTGTTTTTATTTTTAAAAACCATATCTTGGTTTTATTCAATGTTGTTTTATAGTTTTCATCTCAATATTGTTTATTTCTGCTCTGACTTTTATTATTTTTTTCTTTGTACTCATATTGGGCTTCATTTGCTTTTTCTTAGCAGTTTTCATAGATATAAAGTTAGATTCTTTTATTGTTAAATTTATTAGGTTGACATTGGTTAGTAAAAATTATATAAGTTCCAGGTGTACAATTCTACACTACCTGCTTTATGTGTTATAATAGGTGTTTACCAACCAGGATCAGCTCTCCTTCTATCACCATATATTTAGCTCCCCATTCATTTTTTCCCACCCACTTCCCTCCTATCCCATTTTCCTCCCACCTTTGCCCTCAGGTAACCATTAAACCATTGTCTATGTCCATGAGGTTTTGTTTCTTTGTTGCTTTCAGTTTTATATTCACATATAAACGAAGTCATATAGTTCTTAGCTTTTTCTCTCTGGCTTATAATTAGACTTTTTATTTGAGGATTTTTTTTTTTTCTATGTAGGCCTTTGTTGATATGATTTTTGTTCTCTGAGGACTGTTTTTCTACGTTCCATAAAATTTGGGTCATTGTGTTTTAATTATTATTTGTCTCAAGGTATTATGATTTCTTCCTTGATGTTATTATTCACCAATTTATTATTTTCATGTATTTAGTAGCATGTTATTTAGCTTCCCTGTGCTTGTGTGTGTGTGTCTGTGTGTTTTTTATAATTAATTTTTATTTTCATACTACTGTGGTAAAAAAAAAAGTTTCTTCATATGATTTCAATATTCTTAATTTTTTTTAGACTCGTTTTGTTGTCTAACGTGTGGTTTATCTTAAAAAACGTTCTATGTATACTTGAAAATAATATATGTTCTACTCTTTTGGGATAAAATGCTCTAACACTATTAATTTAATTTATCTGGTTCAGTATTTTATTTAAGACCACAGTTTTCATGATAATTTTCTGCTTGGAAGATATGACCATTGAATCAGTGCAGTGTTTAACTCCCCTACTATAATTGTGCTATTGTTAATCTCTGCCTTTATGTAGCTCAATATTTGTTTTATGTATTTAGTTGCTTTTATGTTGTGTGGATAAAGGAATACTAGGATGTTCTCTTTTTGAATCAATTCCTGTAATATTTTATGTAAT
Organism: Craseonycteris thonglongyai; assembly: GCA_004027555.1. Classification (NCBI taxonomy): domain Eukaryota; kingdom Metazoa; phylum Chordata; class Mammalia; order Chiroptera; family Craseonycteridae; genus Craseonycteris; species Craseonycteris thonglongyai. The sequence continues at coordinate 14,043 of PVKE010031036.1, forward strand.
GTACTTCTTTGTCTCTTGTTAGAGTCTATGTTCTACAGTCTATTTTGCCTGCTATAAGTATTGCTAACTGACTTTTTTTTTCTCATTTTCATTTGTGTATAATGTAATATCTTTTTCCATCCTTTTAATTTCAGTCCGTGGGCATCTTCAGTCTAAAGTGGGTGTCTTGTGGACACTAGAATATGCAGCCATATAACCATTCTTGTTATATTGAAAATAACTGGAGTTTTTCTGGTCAGTTCTTGTGTGCATGGGTCCTATTTTCTTATCTACTCAGATATCCTATGTATTTTGATTAACTCATATAATTTATTTACATTTCATGACATTATTGATAGGTACATATTTATTACCATGTTATTATTCATACTTTTATTTTTGTTTGTTAATTTTTTTTTCTGACTAAAGAAGTAATTTTAACATTTCTTGTTATACTGACTTGGTGGTAATGAATTTAATGAATTTCTTCAACATTTTTTTTTCTGGGAAGTTCTTTATCTTATTTTCATATTAAAGTGATATTCTTGCTGAATAAAAGAGTCTTGATTGTAGGACCTGGCTTTTTATTTTTTTGAATATTTTATGCCACTCTCTTCTGGTACCCAAAATTTTTTAGAAATCTAATGGGAACTTGGTTGTAAGTAACTAGTTGTCTTTCTCTTGCTGTTTTTAAAAATCTCTATTTGTCTTAGGCTTTGACATTTTAATTATGATGTGTCTGAGTGGGCCCGTTGAAGTTCATCTCAATTGGTACTGTCTGTTTCCTGGGCTTGATGTTTATTTTATTCACCAGGTTTGGGCGATTTTCAGTCACTATCTCTTCAAAACGGTTCTTGATCTCTTGCATTCTTTTTTCTATCTGGTACTGTGATTTGAATGTTGTGTTGCTTGATGTTGTCCCAGCAATCCCTTAAACTATCTTTAATGTTTTAAATTCTTTTGTTCATGTTGTTGCTGTTGTTACTGTTGTTGTTTTGTTTGAGTGTTTTCTACTATTTTTTTTCCAAAATTGATGGTTTGATCTTCGGGTTTTTTATTATACTGTTGATGTTTTGTTCTGTTTTAGTATATTCTTTATTTCCATTATTGTATTTTTTTATCTCTGACTGGTTCTCTTTTTTATAGTTTTTATGTCCTCTATGCTTGCCATGTATTTGCTGAAATTCTCACTAAGTTTCTTAAGTATTCTTATAACCACTGATTTAAAAAACTGTATCTGGTGGGTTAGTTACCTTTATTTTATTTAGTTCTATTTCTGAAAGTTTCTCCTATTTTGGGGGGGGAATGGGCATGTTGTTGTTGTTGTTTGTTTATTTTCCCTTGTCTGGCTGCCTCTCTGTATTTATGTTTATATAGTTAGTAAATCTCTAATATGTTTCAGTCTCTTCTCAATGGTCAATGGCACAATCTTCTTGATGTTCTGTGTGCGTGTTATAGGAGTGTTACTTGAGTGTACTATGTATGTTCTTCTATTGTCATTGAGTCTTGATTGCTTCTGGCACATCACTGAGTGGGGTAAACTCTCAAGTTCATTGACTGGGAATTGGCTACACCCAGTGTGTAGAAGCTGCTACATGGGGGCTGACCCCTATTGGCCTTTGTTTATGTGAGACCACCTTTCAGATATACTGCATGTGGGGATAATCATGTAGTGCTCCAGTGTGCTCTGAGGCTGAGCTCTGGATATGTCTTTTTTGATGTCTCTTGGGAGGGGCTTTTGTGCAGGCTAATTTTAGCTTTGCCAGTAACTGGCCCAGAGCTACCTGATAAAAGCCACAAAGCTATATGAGGTTGTCTGCTACCTGTGCTGGACCTAAAAAAAGTAGATGAGCTCACTGTAAACTGAGGCTGACTGCCTTCAGTATTGGGCCTGAAGCAGCTTAGCAACAAAAGGCCCTAAGACCTCTAGGCAAACTGCCACCTTCCAACTGCCTGTGCATCTCAGGAATTGAAAGAGCAATCATATGTGTGTGGGCCAGGCTTGATGACCCAGTGTTGAGAGTGTCTTTGGAAATGTATGCCTAGCTGGACATAGTAGGGCCTCAGGGAGTAATGAGATGTGGCTGGTGTATTTTCCAAGTTTAATGCACATTCAGTCCTTACAACAGTGTCAAGCCTGTCTTCACTTCTCAAAATGCCCTGAAAACATAGAAGCTAGCCCACACTTGCCTTGGGGCAGTGCTTGGCCTAGGACCACTTTGCAGAACACCTTTAGAAAATTACAGCCAGCCACTTATTTCTTGGGCTTCCAAATGTATGGTTGCTGCCAATAGGACCTGCATGGCAAATTTGGACTTTCCGCTCACCACCCCAAATTTACTAGACAGCTGCAAACATCCACTATTTTACATGGCTTGTGCAACTTGTGGGGCAAGGTTGGATATACAGTAGCCTAGGGTCCCCCAGCATTGCAGCCCTAGAAGGGCTGGGTTGGGTTTGGAGAAGCTTGGGTAATGGACAGTGGCTTTTATTAATATAAAGTTAATGAAGTTTTGTTTCTTGCATCAGAGTCAGGTTTGCAATCCCTTTGCAAATGTACCTTGCGAATGTTGTGGCTGTCTACCTCTCATCAAAGGAGTGCTGATCACCAAGAGCAGCCCAGAAAGGGCTGCTGTGAAGGGTGTAGCTGGATAGTAGGGCAGGATGGTCACTCATTAGCTGAGCATACCTTGGGAGATAAAAGTATTGTTAGCTGTTCTGGATGGGACCCAGGAAATAACCAAGATGGGGCACACACCTGGAGTTTTCCCGACTAATGCAGTCTCAGATTTGACTCTTTGAAAGATGATTCAATGTAGAAAGGATTACACCCTCCTATAGGCTAAATGTGAGGTAAACTCCACACAGAAACAATGGTCCTTGTCATTCTTACTTTGTAGCCACAATACTCAATCATTTTTAATGTGTTTCCAGTGCCTCTAGTTACCACCCCTTCACTGGAGACCAAGTGAGTACTTGCAAGCAATTGAGTCTTTGTGCATGCCTGTTAAGAGGGCATCTGGGTTTCAGCCACCTTCTATCTCACTAGGATGGACTGACAGACCCTTCACTGATGTTCAGTGCCAGATGTTATGGGAATATTTCTTATTGACACAAGACCCTTGAGCTGATGGGTGTGGTGTGGGACTGAAACTCCTCTTCTTTTCTGGAGGGGCCTCTGCCACTGAGATGTCTCTCCCAAAGATCAACCACTGTCCATATGTTTAGGGTCAGCCTGTTTCATGTTTTTACCACTCATACTGGTCTCAATGTTGCCTTTTCCTTATAACCTTAGTTATAGAGGTTCTCTTCCTTTAGTCTTGACATGATTCTTGAGCTTGATTCTTCTATAGTTCATTTGTAATTTTGGTATGATTCTTAAAGGCAGTAGGCATTATATTCACCAAATCTGCCATCTTGGACATTCCCTTCTGCTCGCAGTTTTTCATTGCACAAAATTTATGTAACTTTAAGATGTGCCCTGTTATTTTGATATGTTTATATATTGGAGTACACTGTTGGTATACCAATATTTATTAAATTACATAATTACAGTACAATATTATTATTTATATTCATTATATTGTGAATTTAAGCTTTATGGCTTATTTACTACTTGTTACAAATATGAACTTTTAAAGACCATTTATCTTATCCACCCTCATTATCCCCTAGAAACCACCATTTTATTCTTTGTTTTATAGTTTGTTTTTGTTTTTAAGATTTTTTAGTTGTTTTTGACAGAAACAGAGAGAATGGGGAGGACCCAGAGAAGTCTCTATAGCTGCACATCATCAGTTTTCAGTATACAGTGATACCTTGGAATGTGAATGCCCCAAAACTCGAACAACTTGGAATCCAAACAAAAATATCAAGCAAATTTTGCCTCAGAATCTGAACGCTGCTTTGCAATCCAAACACCAACATGGTTGCATTGGATGTATCAACTATTTGGCCCATAGCTTTATCTGAATGCTCACTTGTCTTGGATCTCAAATGTTTAGAAACTCGAACAGTGTTCTGGGATGGATTAAGTTCAAATTCCAAGGCATCACTGTAGTTTCATTCCATACAGGTGGGCGGGGGCTGCACAGGGTGGAAACTGGTCTGGGGGCCTGCCTCATGTAAGGTATACACATTCAAGCCAGGGTCTGAATCAGGGGGTGAGAACCAAACTGAGGGCCTCCTGCATGGGAAGCACACCCCAGTTCAGCACATGGGTCTGTACGGGCCAGAGCTAGGATTCAATACTTGGTCCCTGAGGCTGCAAAGAGAGTGCTCAACCCATTGAGCCATCCCAGCTTCTCCCTTATTCTTTGTTTTTTAATACATGTTTAACTTTTTAGATTCCATTTGTAAGTGGTAGAATATACTGTTTATCTTTTTGTGTCTGATTTATCTCACATAGCATATGCTCAAGAAGGATCCATATTGTCCTAAGTAGCAGGGTATTGTTCTTTATCATGGCTGAATAATCTATTATGTATATGTACCACATTTTTAAATCCATAAATCCATTAATGAGACTTTTGGTTGTTTCTATATTTTGACTGTTGTTAATAATCCTGTGATAAAAACGACAGTGCTTATATTTTATCAAAACTTTATTTTCATGTTTTTGCTTATATATCTAAAATTATAATTGCCAGATGATATGGTAGATCTAATTTGTGTTTGAGAAACATCCATATGGGTTTCTATAGTGGTTGGAAAATTTTCTACTACCATTAACCTATAGAGAAGTTTTCTTTTCATCACGTCCTCACCAGCAGCTCTTGCCTCTCTCTTCTTAATTATAACCATTCTAACAGGTGAAGGGGGATATCATTTTGTTTTAATTTGCATTTAAATGGTAATTAGTGATCAGCATATTTTCATATAACAGATAACAGTTTTGAGGCATTTTTTGAAAAAATAATGTCCATATAGTTTTTCTCATTCTATTTTTTTTTATTAAATTGACTGAGTTCTTCATATAGTTTGGATATTAACTCTTTATTTCATATATGGTTTGCAAAACATTTTTTTCACTCTGCAAGATGTTATTTCAAGCTGACATTTATTTTGCTATTCAGAAGATTTGAGTTTTATGTAATCCAATTTGTTAATTTTTGGATTTCCATTTTTGCTATGACATTATACCCATCCAAAAACTCATTGCCAAGAGCAAAATTGTACACTGTTTTTATTCTTTTCTTTTTTTTAATATCATATCTTTTTAAGACAATATAGTTTTTTT
>PVKE010031037.1:6274-19376 GCA_004027555.1 Craseonycteris thonglongyai
TGCATAGTTATTTCTATTTTACTTTTTGACAGATAGAGAGAGAGACAGAGACAGAGACAGTTAGAGAACCAAACTGTGGGAACTCCCCAGTTCAGCACGTGGGTCCTGCCTGGGCCGGAGCCGGGATTCGATCCTCGGTCCTCATGGCCTCAAAGCGAGCGCTCAACCCGCTGAGCCGTCCCGGCTTTCCCCTAGGTTTATTTTTAGCTTAACAAAGTACTGACAGGGCTGCTCAACACTGTGAATGTGCTTCCCACGCCCGAGCGTGCCCTTAGGAAAGGTCGCGATGATAAATTTTACGTTACGTGTGTCACCACAATCAAGAACAAGCATATTGGTGGGAAGACGTTGGTACATTAAGAAAACCTTGCCCGATGCCCCGCGCAGTCACTTTATGTGTTTGATTTGTGTAAATGCTTCAAAACTCTCATTCTTATTTTGCTCTCACGTACTTTTCTCACCTCTTCCTTCTTTCCATCTCCTGCTCTTTCCATTTCACTTAAGAGGATTGCTATGCCAACCAGAATTAATTGCCTGCACAGTAAGTTATTTTTGTCTTTTTTTTTTTAGAAAATTAAGGGCAGCCTTGCTATGGGAAAAGCATATGTGACAACAGAGTGGTCCCCTTCACTTCCTTCTTTTCCCCTGTCCCTTCCCGGGGTGCTAGCTCCCCTGTTTTCCTCCTGAAAAGTACCCGGGTCAGTTAGTAATGCGCCTCCATCCCAGCTGAGGCCGGACGAGAGCACTGGTCCATTACCCCCTGGTTGTGACATGCAGACAGACTGTCCCCTAATCGTCCTCCAGTTCTAAAGAGGACATATAGGCCCCTCTGTGGTCCAGCTCTGAAGCTAGCGCTGCCCTTTGGGCAGGAAACTAGAATTTGTGCGGCTGCTTTGGGTCACTGTTTTCCTACCCATCAGACTTCAAGGCAGATTCGTCAATGAGCTGTTTATGTTGGTGAGATTCTCGGGGGCAAAGGACACCTATATGAAGGCTGTAACTTGGGATAATTATTTCTAATTCCTTCATAAAGGGTTTCTTCTCCAGCCTTCTTGTGATTAACTTCACTGGGACCAGGGAAAGATGTTTTTTCTCCTTCCTGTCCCGCAATCAAGATAGTGGTTATTTGCCTCACATTTCCCCTAGCCTGTGCCCCAACTTTACCTTAAGGGGTCTCTACGGTTGTGGGTGAGGCCCTGGCGGCCTCTGCTCCCCCTTCGGTGACCTGAGCATCCCTTTCAGCCAAGGTGACAGACCCCGTGGGCCCGTCAGGTGTGGCATCCCGGACTTAGTTACTGGACTAGTCAGGGTTCTTCTCCACAGACCCAGATCCAGCAGGCTCCGTGCTGCAAGGAACCGGTCCCGTGACTCGTGGCCGCCGAGCCTGGACTCCGCAGGGCCGGCCGGCGGCTGGGGGCCAGGCAGGTGCTGACGTGCCGTCTCGGGGCAGAACGTCTGCCCCCCCGGGGAACCTCGGCGCGGTTAGCTGCTCGGATGCAGCTCTAGGCTCCCTTCCCGGGGTCCTCTCCTTCAGCTCCGGCCGCTGACTGTGGGTGCTACCCCTCCCCCGCCTGCCGTCCAGCATCCCTTAGGTCAGCGTTTGCATCTCCGGGCGCTCCAGCCCAAGGGACACTGACAGCTGACCTCACCGTCAGGGTTCCGTTAAGACTTCCCAGCAGCCCTGAGCAGAGAAACCGGGCCATGCTTAGTGGCCCTCCCACTAAGCTCACCTGCTTAGCCCGGGCGCAGTGAAGGGGTCCAGTGAGGGGCTTCTGAAAGCCAATTCCCAGATGAGAGCTGATTATCCAAGGTCCACAGACAGGGTGGGGCGAAGAGGAAGCTGCTGTTCCGCACCCGCCCCGCTGACCAGCCACAGGGGGTCCGCGTGCCCTGGTGGCCGGCTCGTGGGGTCTATCAGGAAGCCAGTGCATTGCCAAATCAGCTCTGAAGCGCCCCCTGCCATCCTGCGACGTCGTGAACACCCACCTGCTAGTGGTAATGAAGTTCACAGGTGGGCCGGCAGGGCCCCCCCGGCCTTGCTGGGCGATGTTAAGTCAAATCGGTGCGAGTGTGAGCAGGTTAGTGGGCTCCTGGCCCCCAGCCCCCCACCCCCGTTGCTGCACTAGGTTGCATTTGATCTTTAAGGGGTACTTGCTGTTGAAATGATGGTTGCTGCTGCTCTTTTCTCTAGTCCATATTCTACGACGTGTCGTCACATGCAGATGGGTCAAACCATACGAAACTGAGGCGTGGTAGGTCCAGAATGGCCACATAACAGACGTTTCCTGTGGCTTAGCCTGATGTAGTTACAGTAGGATCTGGAGTTTTAGAACTCTGACTCCCCTGCAGCATGAATGTTCTCTGACTTGCTGAAGTGAATGCCACCGTTCTCAGGGTCCCCCGTGTGGTTTTACTAGCATGGCCACACTTTGGGGGCACACATAGTACAGCTTGCCATTTATGCCCTTCCTAATAAAGGGGCCTGGGGTGGGGCTGAGGGCACCTGAAGGCCATGGTGAAGACTAGAAGGTTTATTTTTTTATTGTTTTTGACAGAGAGAGAGAGAGAGAGAGAAGAGGGAGGGCCCAGAGCAGTCTCCATAGTTGCACATCATTGGTTTTTCCACATAGTTTCATTCCACAGGTGGGCGCGGGGCTGCACAGGGCAGGAACTTGGCCGGGGTCTCGCCCCGGTGAGAACCGAACTGGGGGCACTCCCCAGTTCAGCATATGGGTCCACATGGGCCAGGGCTGGGATTCGATCCTTGGTCCCCGGGGCTGCAAAGTGAGCGCTTAACCCGCTGAGCCTTCCCGGCTTCCCCGTGGTGAGGACTAGGAAGTCAGTGGTCAGTGGCCTGCCCTGCCCAGGGAGTGGCGGCCAGATAACTGGCCAGCCCCCGGCTTCCGCCTCCATAACCTTCATTCCACCTTGAGAACGCTTGTGTTTTGCACGGGCCTGATTCCAGCCGCGTTCCTCGTGCGAGGAGCGATGGCACATGGAGTGACACGTTCAGACTTCCTTTTCTCTTTTTCAACGCAGCCCTGTCCTTCCGGGGTCCCCCCCACCGACCCCCTGACCAGTCCCCTGTGCCTTGATCTTCCAGGGGGTCTGCTACGGAGAGGCGCCAAGCTGTTCTTCCGCCGGCGGCATCCACAGAAGGACCCCGGCCTGAGCCAGTCCCACAACGACCTCGTGTTCCTGCAACAGCCCGAGGGCCCCCGCAGGAAGGGGGCGACGCTGAGCAGGATCCTCAACCGGAAGCTGCTGGCCAGGCACAGGAGCAAGGGCACCGTGAACGAGGACCCCTGCACGTAGGCCCCGCCGTGGACCCCACAGCGACCCCCGGGACGCAGCGGGCCTGCCGGCGAGCTGTCGGGGGGTCTGGCTGGGGTTCACCCAGCGGTGGCATCGTTCCGAAGGGCCTGAGGTTCCTCCAGAGACAGAGCCCAATTTGCCACCAGATGCCAAGGAGACGCCAGGGCTCCTCCACGGGGGCTGTGCCCCCATCTGAGAGCGGGAGTTCACGGTTAGGAGGGATTGGCCGCACTAACGACAGAGCACGCGTGGGCTATGGATGGGGTCTGGGGACCCGCTCTGTGCTCCACGCCGGGACGCGGCGTAAGGAGCCGGCCACCCTCTGCTGTCACCGTGAACGGGCGCGTCGGTCACCTCTCCGGAGTGGCTGCTGCAGATAAAACGGTGCAGCTGGCCCTGAGCCCTGGGCTGGGGCTTCGGTGGTTTGGGGAAACAGAGAAATCACGATAGGAACGGAAACACTATGACACATGCAGGAAGACGTTGGCCTTTGCTATTCGCCAGCGAACTTGGAAAAATTATGCAAATACTCAATATATCCTATGCATATCACGCTGAACACTTTCCTGAGTTTACTTTGAGCCTGTCTGCGAGCGGGACCTACGTAAGTGCGTATGTGGTTTTTACATGTTTCTCTGTAGCGTCCAAAGCTCTAACGATACGGCGGACGTCCCCCCCCCCCGCCTGGCTCACTCGAAACAAGAGCAGGGCATACCTCTCCCGTGCACTTCAGAGCAGGAAGTGACAGCCAACTCACACCTGGATGATCTTCAGCCCTGGCTGGTTCACCACATACTGCCAACAGCTGGAACAAAGGACTTTCAGGGCAAAAGAGGGCGTTCTGATGTCTCAGGTGTGCGTCTCAGGCGCGGAAGTGTCAGAACAAACGGGCCGAGCTTGCCTCACGTCCCTCCCTGGGGCTCGGAATTCTCCGGTGGCCGCCTCACGTGCGGGGCCGTGGCCGTTTGGCTTCCCAGTGGAAAAATCCCCTGTACTTGATACACGATGTTAACATCCCCACGTGTCTTGCAAACCACTTTCCGCATCAGCACGCCTTGTAGGGTCGTCCACGGTCGTCGTGTTGGGCCACTCCTGCGTGTGCCCCTTTTTGGGCGACATGCTCATGAAAGAGCGGCGTCACTGGGGTCCTGATGCTTTAATAAGACTCATTTCCCTCCAACGAGGATTAAGAGGCTGTTATGAAAACCTGACGCGTGAGTGCCTACAGGTGCTTTTGTTAATCCTTAAGCGAGTATTTCAGGGGTAGTCGAGCCATTGATGTGAGCAAAAAGCGTTAGAAAAAAATCAAAGTTATAGAGTGTTCTCCTTTATCTGCAGGGAGAATTTGGAAAACCGCATTAAGAATTCTGCTTTACAACGCACACTAAAAAGTTCTTAGGTGTCTCGGGAATGATCGAGTGACTGTGAAATGACTTCACCACCCCCCCTTTGTTTTTTAAAGATTGTAGTCCCATTTTAATCATTGTGAAATAGCATCTGGCAGTACCACATGTATTCCCACTAAGCCAGGGCCCACACGCTGGTCCTCCACGACTACTCTGTGAGGATGGCCGATCTGACGTTTTGTTTTTACACTGAGGATTTCTGTTCTTCCCGATGCAGTCGGCGGAATGTGTGACAGGTAAGAATTAATTCCAGGAGGACAGGAGACATCAGAATATCAGACAGCATCTCAGACACAGAAGTTTTTAGTAGTTTTTTCTTTAATTTTGAAATTCAGACGGACTCCATTTAGTCCAATACAATGGTATCCGTTTTATTAATACATTGAGGTTTCTCACTCTCCAAAAAAAAAAAAAAAAAGTTTTCAGCCATTCCGGTTCCCAGACTGAGCTCAGGAGCTTCGGTTTGGCGCCTCCGTCAAGGGCTCTGCTTCCCCAACTTCCTCGTGACTTGAAACCTCTTCAGGGTCCTGGGAAAGTACCAGGTGGGCTCCGTGTCTCCCTTGTGTGTGAAGCCAGGGAGTTAAGGGACGCAGAGAGCGTTGTCACAGAGCCCCGCGTGTCGGGCACACACGAGCCCCTGTGCACTGGCACTGGAGTGAGACGCAGCAGCCCAGCCCCAGACGCACACGCCTGTCTGCCTAACGGCCTTTTCTGGAGTGATGGGGGACGCTAACGGAGCAGGGACAGGAGGACATGAGCAAGCGGGGGCGGCCGGGGGCTGCTTCCGTGCTGTGAACGTCTTTCGCAAGCTCTTTGTCCAGGTTGGTTGTTCAATGGGGGAGGGCATTTTTGTTCAAGCCCATCTCAGTCAGGTTACCGGTAGCTGACCATTACAATTATGCACCAAATGCAAACCACACTGATGTGTAAACCACCTGGTCCTTTCCCACACACCCCAGTGGCTTGAGGGCTGCTGGTCTTGTGTTCTGGTCCTGATGAAACGTTTGCAGAGTGGTATCTGAAAAGCGACTCCTCGTGGCCGCTAACATTCGCGCGCGTCTGCGTCGGGAACCAGGAGCGCCGGCAGCGCTTGGAGCGGGTCTGAGCTCATCGTGTGAGTAGCGTTCACCAAAGGATGCGTCTCAGTGTTCTCTGAACAGCTGCTGTGAGGAAGAAGGTTTCGACGGGGCACTTCCGATAATCAAGTCGAAGTTCAAAACCAGCCCTTGATTCCTGGTGGTGCCTGGCTGGCCAGTCACTGCCAAGCAATCACCATTTAGGTGCCTGTTTGGACGTTTGCGTGGTTGTGTTGGCCACATCGATTGAAGAAAGTTGCAGATTTTGTTTCTGAGCGTGTAGGGAAAGGTTAGTTGACACCATTGCCATGAATGCAAGCGTTTTCTGGGTGATCATCTCACAACTCTTGGGACTTTGGAGTACAAGCTGGTGGACGCTGGAGGCCAGGACACTTAGAACACTTACCTCTGCTGGACAGAAGCAGGTCTTGGCATTGGCGGGGACCCGGTGCCGAGCCCTCTGCTGCCCCAACCTGCCAAGGCGTGTGATTACCAAAGCGAGCAGCCCAGGGACCATGCACCGCCAACTCCTGCAAACTTAATCTCAGGTTACCTCTTTTCTTTAGCAGCCCTACTGTACGTCTGAGGAGGCACGCACCTGCCCGGGTCACCCGGCTCCCGACTGGTCCCTAAAGTTCCACTTACAATGTAGGCGTGTAGTTGTTTTGCCCAATGTCACAACACAGCTACACTGAAAGAAGAGAATAAGAGGTTTTCTAGGGATGTGGAGGGTTTGGCTTGTGGCCAAGCGTGGTGATGAACTGCCATGACAATGATTGTACTCCTCAGTAGCACTTTAAACCCCCGTTCCGGTCCTGCTCAGCCTGTTCGGTGGGGCTCATCGGACACCGTGTGGCTGGAGCGCGAACGGTCTTTAAAGAAATAAACGTGCACATGGAACACTAAACACTGAGTCGTTTTTGCCGTGTCCTCTGAGGGTCTCTGAACCATGGTCTTTTGTCACAGTCCTCTGCAGTCACTGCATGCAACCAGCGTGGTCAGATAACAGGAGGGGCTTCCAGCCGCTCGGTTTTTGGCGCAGGCCCTTCCTCCTAACATCCTTCCGTGGTTTGTCACTCCACATGCTGCCATAGGCCTGGGGCCCAGCCATTCGCTAGGAGGTCAGCGTGGGCAGTGAGCTCTCGGGGTCGTGACGCGTGGGTGCTGCTGGTCAGGGTCTGCTTGGGCGGGTCTCCAGGGGCAAAACCCCACGTGATCCCCAAGCACCTTCTGAGGGGTGAGGTCCCCTGGGGGTGGAATGTCTCACTCATCCACAGACCCCTGTTGCCAAGACCCCACCCGGCGGTGGTCCTCGGGTGAGCGCAGAGCGTGGAGTCAGGAGCAGGTGCCCGGAGGGTCCTCGGGGAGGACGGTGTCCCCGCTCACATGGGCCTCAGCGCTCACTGGGCCGCAGGAGCAGCGGGGCTGCGCCCACAGCCAGGTTCCCACCACCCCCGGCGGCCTCTCGCTTCCAGGTCAGCAGTTTCTGACTTCTTCAGTTGCATTCGCCCAGCTGTGCCCGCACCTGGGAGCGGCTGGAGAACAGGTGTGCGGGGGATGCCAGGCTCCGCCCTCTCGGTGGTCCTGACCCCGCCCGGGTCGCTGTGAAGCCCAGACGGATGGCAGCTTCAGTGAGGAGCGCGCCTACCGAAAGCCCCGGCCGGCCGTTCCGGGGCTCAGGTTCCGGGTTCTCAGCGCAAGAAGGCGGCAAGGTGGCAATGGTGCTGCATCCTGGTCAGGACTCGGGTGTCCTGGGCCTGATTTGCTTCCGGTGCCACCTGGGGGCCACTTCGTGTGGACACTCCAGGAGCAGACTGGATGGACTGCCCCTCGGAAGGCCAGGCTGGTCCTAACTGGCCAGCTGTCCCAACCTGATCTGCTGGTCACCTCCAGGTGGACACGGCTCTTGCCAATTCCGTCTACACTGCCCAGGTGAATCTCCTTCAGCCAACATAATACAAGCGGAGCAGCTACCGTGTGCCAGGAATTTCTCCAGGTGTTTCTCCTAGGGGGACTCCTGTACTCTTGGAGGTAACCCCATGAGTCGTGATCGCTCCAAGCTTTACAGATTGGGAGACGGAGGCAGACACGTTAAATAACTTGCCCAAGATCACACGGCTGGTAAGTGGCAGAACCAGAATTTGAGCCCGGGCTGTCTGCCGGGAGAATCCATGCTCAAAACCATGAGTCTCTGTTACCTTGTGTCAAATGGTAAGGCCTTATGGCCTCATATAGTCTTTTCTGAACTTTAAATGTAATGCTCCCTGTTATGGGTGAGAATAATATAAAGTGAGATGCAATGCTTTGTACGTGGTAGGAATTATCTGCTGAGGACTTCTGTGGATGGGAAGAATTCAGCCAAATTGAAAATGAAAGCTAGAGGGAGTATGGAGAAGTGGCTCAAGATACGTACCAGGGGAAGCCGGGAGGGCTCAGCAGGTTAAGTGCTCGCTTTGCAGCCCTGGGGACCGAGGATCAAATCCCAGCCCCGGCCCGCGTGGGCCCATATGAGGCATGCTTCCCATGCGGGAGGCCCCCCAGTTTGGTTCTCGTCCCCCGGTTCTGTCCCTGGCTGGAGGGGGCATGCCTTCCATGCAGGAGGCTCCCAGCCCAGTTCCCACCCTGTGCGACCCCCGCCCACCTGTGTGGAACAAAACCATGTCAAAAACTAATGCCGTTCAACTATGGAGACGGCTCTGGGCCCTTCCCCTTCTCTCTGTCTCGCTGTCAAAAAAACATAAAATAAATCTTTAAAAAAAAGATACTTGGGAAAAGCCGGGAGGGCTCAGCGGGTTGAGCGCTTGCTTTGAGGCCACGAGGACCGAGGATCGAATCCCGGCTCCGGCCCAGGCAGGACCCACATGCTGAACTGGGGAGTTCCCACAGTTCAGTTCTCTAGCTGTCTCTGTCTCTGTCTCTCTCTCTCTCTGTCAAAAGTAAAATAGAAATAAATATGCACTGAAGATAAAATAATTACTCTCTATAAATATAAAAAGATATAAAAAAAAAAAAAAGATACGTACCAGTTGTCCAGAAAGTATCCAGCCACGTAACATGAAAAATAGAGGCATTTATTGAAGAAGATACAATAAATATCATACAGAAGACAATGACATCTCAGTCCCCTTCAAAGTAGGCACCTTGAGATTTCACATAATGCTCCCAGCGTCTCTTCCACAAATCATTGGCCAACGGCAACACCACGTTCCTTCTGTTCTGGCCGTGGAACCAATTTTGCTGCGACACATTTCATGCCAAGATCCTGTGTCAAAATCTTGGATACAGTTTTTGGAGTCATCAGATCAGCTTCTAGTTCTCACTCTGTCCATCACCCTTCCGATGGGGAATAATGACAAACCTTAAACACACACCAACTCACACAGGTGAACCCAGCGGTCGGATCCATTCTAACTATATCGGTTTATTCTCCCGTCAGGAAAAGAGGCGATGCCTGGTTTCTTATGGTCTCTTCAAAACAATGCTATTCAACTTTTTACCTGTTGCGAACGTCATAGGGAGCGATTTCCCTGCAGTTTGCTTCATCTCTCATTACAGCACCGCTGAATGGCTTCTCATATGCTTAAGAGCCATTGTATAACATTTTCTGCATTGCGAACTGTCCGTAGATGACTTGGTTCATTTTTCTATTGAGTTATTCATCTTTTTTTTTTTTGATTCATAAGAGCTTTATGTGTAGGATAAGGTGACCAGATTTTAACATGGGTAAAGCGGGACACCACTGACCGGGTGAGGGAGGGGGTTCTTGATTAAAAATTGGATCTATCTCCCGCCGTTCCCTAGCTTGTCGTGCATTCTTTCCAAAAATCGGGACTTTTTTAAAACGCCGCGGGATGTGAGACAAATTGTTAAAAAATCGGGACTGTCCCGCCCAAAGCGGGACGTCTGGTCACCCTAGTGTAGGAGGGAAATGACTCTTTGGCCCCATCAACTTCACAGCATCTCCCCTAGTTCCTCGCCTCTCTTGGACTTTATTAATGGAGGTTTTTGCCAGGCAGACATGCACATGACAACTTCTCTGAATCTGGGAGGCCAGGACCCGTCCCTTCCATTGCTAATATTTTGTTTCCACAGGTGCACTTGCTGGAGGGGGTTGAGTTCACGCAGCCCCCAGGCTGGGTGGTGGGCAGGGGCAGAAACACTCGGTGCCCTGGAGGAATCTGGCCTCAACTCTGCTCAGACCCGGAGCTGCCCCCTTGGCAGCCCAGCCCCCGGGGTTCAAGGGCGCAGCTCTGCTCCACCAGCCAGGTCCCTGCATGAGCCTGATGGACGAGAAAGGCCAAGAACGGCTGCAGCCCGTTGGCTGAATTCATAACCTTATGATCGGGCTGCAAATCTGCAGATTTAAGGAAAACGGACCCCCTTCTGCCACCTCACACCCCGATGAAGAAATCAAGGTGCAATGTAGCCACCGGGAGGCAGGTAAAGGGGGCTGTGCGAGCTGCCCGTGCACGTTGCTGTTGCAGCCACGGGCCAGGCCACGCCACGCGGGAAGGGGCAGCGCGTGGCCGCCCTCCAGCTCCGGGGAGAAGGGCAATCGGAGCCTGACCCTCTCCTCCCACCCAGGCCGATCGGAACCCCAATCGGAGCCTGACCCTCTCCTCCCACCCAGGCCGCTATGCTCACCCTGCGGCCGGCTCCGGGTCCCGCGCCGCCCCGAACTACAACTCCCACCATGCCCCGCGGCCGCGCCCCGGCTTCCGGTGCTGCGCAGTTTCCGGAGCGGATCGTAACCCGGAGTCCGGATCCGATCCCCCGCTCTGCACATTCCAAACGCAGGTAAAGCCCGGGGGGGTCCCCGCGCCCGCCGGCCGCCCCCCGCGCGCGCCCGCCGGCCGCCCCCCGCGCCCGCCGCCCCGCGCGCGCCCGCGCGCCCCGCCGCCCCGGCCCCGCCCGGCCCGCCGCCGCCGCCCCGGTCCAGCCGCCATGCCGCCTGTTCTTTGTTACATTCGCCGGCCGTGGGCACCGTGGGCGATCGGAGTCAAAACCCGGCTGGATTTCCCGGAGCCGCTCCGGGATCGCCCTGCGCGCCGCCCGCCGAGCCGCCCGGGGGGCTCCGAGCCCGGCGCCGGGGTCCTGGGCCGCGGGCGCCTTCGTGGCCCGCGGCCGCCCTGATGTCACTGTCCCCAGGCGGGGACGCACGGGGAGGGTCCCTGGACCTCGGCCCCCGCGGGTAGAACAGCGGGCACCCGGGCTGCCAGGCCCCCCCAGAGCACCCTGCACTTTGTCACCCCCCCTGGGTGACAGCAGGAAGGCAGCCAAGCCCGGGACAGGTGACATGTGCCCGCCCTCGGGTGGGCACTGGGCTGCCAGGCGCGCGCCCTGCTGGCACAGGTGGCCTGTTCTCTCCAAGCACCACTTGTGAGCTGGGCATGGACGCAGCGACCCACCTGGGCCTTGTGCCCTCACCTTGATTCAGCTCTTAGTGTAGTGGATGGGGGTCTTTTACCCCCACAGATGCCCAGAAATTGCCACCCCAGCCCCCCCCCACCAAGGCCAGAATAAAACGGTGGAGACAAGTGTGTGACCAGAGACACGTGGCTGCGTGTGTGTAAAAGCTGCCCAAGCACGAAACCGCCTTAGCTTAGGCCAACCCGGACTCAGCAGGTCAATGTGCACAACTCAGTTGGGTTCCTGAAGGGATTTTTTAATTTAATTTAATTTTTTTTAAGTCAACGAGCAACTGGTTTTGTGCCAAACCTCAAAAGGCGAGGATGAGAGCTCTCCCCCAAAGGGTGCGACCGTGCAGACACCAGGGCTTTATCAGTGAGGTGCTGTCCCCCCCAATTCACACACACACACACACACACACACACCACACACCGTATTTTGTCTCAGACCTGGCCGTTTTCACGTTCTCCGCATTTTCAGGGCTCCACTCAGCTCAGTGCATTTCATTGGCATCGGGGCCTTACGGTGAACGGGTGCCAGACAGGAGAGCTTGGGTTTTGAAAGGGGAAGACACTAAAATGTATCCGTTGTAGAATTTTTCCTCTCTGTATCTTTGATTCATACTTTTGCAGAAAAGTTGCCACCAAGCAATACAATCTTATGTTTGATTTTGGAAGCAGAAGGGATGGTTACCATATTTTCTGGCGTATAAGACGACCGGGCGTATAAGACGACCCCCTAATTTTACAGTTAAAACATAGGTGTAGGCCTATATTCGCTGTATAAGACGACCCCCCACTTCCGAGGCTGTAGTCTTATACAGGGGCTCCCACGGTGACCCTGAGCTGCCTCCCCAGCTGGTCCAAGAGTCCCCTCCATGCCAAGTCACCCGGGACCAGTGTCCCAGACTCCTCTAGACTTCTCTTGTAGAAACTCTCTCCGTTCATCAAACTGAGGCTGTAGTCTTATACAGCGAATATAGGCCTAAACCTATGTTTTAACCGTAAAATTAGGGGGTCGACTTATATGCCCGGTCGTCTTATACGCCGGAAAATACGGTAGGTTTAGGCCTATATTCGCTGTATAAGACGACCCCCCACGTCCGAGGCTGTAGTCTTATACAGCGAATATAGGCCTAAACCTATGTTTTAACTGTAAAATTAGGGGGTCGTCTTATATGCCCGGTCGTCTTATACGCCGGAAAATACGGTATTCCCCGCGCCCCCAAGTCAAATTTAAAAATGAACCCCTATTTCCAGGCCACTAGCTTTTCTTGGAATAGTTACAGGTATGTTTGAGGAGCTGTTTGCTTAGGACAGACCTCTCTTAGATCATTCCCTTGACGTGATGGGCGTAGAAGGCCCGGAAGAGGGCACAGCTCCGGTATTGCAGATGGGCCGGGATCATCCCTGTCCTGTTCAACTCATGGTTCATGAGTGTGAGTGTTCATGTGTTTGGCCAGTCAGTCAACCAGTGCTTGTTCAGTGGGCACCTGTTACAGCCCCGCAGAGAACTGGAGAGCAGGGCCTGCCTGGTGGGCCTCATGGACTGGAGGGAGGGTGTAGACCACAGTGAGACTGTCCTGTAGCTGCCATCAGGGCTTGGAGAAGGAAGGCGGCCCCGGAAGGAAGAAGGGCAGCGGGAGGGGGCGTGGCGGTGGGGCTGGGGGTGCATGCAGGGCAGTGGGAGGGGCCCCGGCGGTGGGGCTGGGGGTGCATGCAGGGCAGTGGGCGGGGCCCCGGCGGTGGTGGGCATAGGGGTGCATGCAGGGCAGTGGGAGGGGCCCCAGCGGTGGGGCTGGGGGTGCATGCAGGGCAGTGGGCGGGGCCCCGGCGGTGGTGGGCATAGGGGTGCATGCAGGGCAGTGGGAGGGGCCCCAGCGGTGGGGCTGGGGGT
>PVKE010031038.1:0-19280 GCA_004027555.1 Craseonycteris thonglongyai
AAAAAAAAAAAAAAAAAAAAAAAAAAAAAAAAAAAAAAAAAAAAAAAAAAAAAAAAAAAAAAAAAAAAAAAAAAAAAAAAAAAAAAAAAAAAAAAAAAAAAAAAAAAAAAAAAAAAAAAAAAAAAAAAAAAAAAAAAAAAAAAAAAAAAAAAAAAAAAAAAAAAAAAAAAGAATATTTTGAGAAAAATAAATAGAATAAAAAGAAATACAGATAGTTGATTTTTAAAAGGTCAATAAAATATTAAAAACAAAAAATAAACCAGCTAAAAATGTTAAAAAAGGAAAGTGATTAGAAAAGTTATATTTTAGGGTTATATAATAATCTAAGAGACAATTGGTGATAAATTCACCAAAAATGATTCATATGGAAGTGTCAGACCATTACTTATGTAGAAAAATATATTTAAACCTACCAAAATAAAACAGAAATTTTTCTTTTAATATTAACAGTTATAAAGAGAGCAATCTTCTTATCTGAATTGATATAAAAAATAATTATATCATCAGAGTACCAAGGGAAAATAATTCTCAACTTACCATCTATATTCTGGTAAATTGACTTTTAAGAATTAGAGCAAAATTAGGACATTTGCAGATATAAAAACAAAATATGTTTTATACCTTGAAATTTCCAGTGGCACTTCTGAATTCACAATATAATTGTGAGAACACATTGAGAGGCTTAGTTTATTCCCTTTCAGTTATTTTACTTCGAATATAGCTGCAACCTTAGCAAATAACCTCAAAATGCATTATTTTTTATCTTCTATTAAGTTCTCAAACTTTTAATAATGAAGATTGAGCATTAGGATAACAATTTATCTTCTTCATTCATATTTTCTTTATTATTCTTTCTCTTTCTCTAATAATATATATATATATATATATATATATTTCCCCCCCCCCTTGGATTATCCAAACTTTTTTATTCTTTATTTAAATAAAGAAAATTCTTCAAATATGCCATTTGTTCTATTAATAGAAAGTATTTGAAAAATGCAAAAATACAAACAGTTCAGGACACAAACATTTATAAGTACAGTTTTGAAATAGTTCTTGTGACTCTATTGAAAAGTCAAGACTCTTTCCTCCACTAAATTATTTTTCTCTTTGGTATGGCACGTCTTCCCTCTTGATCCATTATCTTCACTATCTTTTAGAAAGATTTGTTAGTGCCTCTAGATATACTTATATTGCTAGGTATTAAATTTATTTCCATCAGATCAGTAGATTTAAGAAGATAAGAGAAATGGAATTAAAAATGTAATCATCACATTCTATAGCATATGACTCAAAAATGCTTGTGATATTAAAATTCTTTGACATTGGCACTGGAGAGGGTGAGGTTTTGTTTAACTCCAGCAATAGCACTTGCTCATTAAACTACTGCTAGTACTTTAAAAATGATATCTTCTAGGTGTGCTCAAGCACTACAACAATTTTCTGAGTTTCTTGAAACAGCTAACAGTAAAAGGTGAAAGAGATTGAACTGGCCAAATAAGTTAAGATTAATTTTAATGCTAAATAAGCCTCATCCTTTGGGAGAACAATATAGCAAGCATACTTTTCTTTTTCCTGCCAAATCAAAACAAAACAAAACAAATGCATATTCATATATACAGTAAGGCCCAGGTTTTCAAAAAAAGTGTAAACCCAACTGAAATGTACAATCATACATACATGTTTAAGTTAATTATAAATTAGTCAATTAAAATTGCCACCTTTGTACTTCATTTGGCAAATGCTCAGAATGTCTTGCTATAAGCTTAAGGACCCCACTGTGTAGTGTAGAATGCTTGGCCATGGGATGGAATAAATCAGAGAAATTTCTAGAAACTCTACACTGTAGTCTGGGCTTTAATGGGTGTAAAAAGTCACTTTACACAATGTCCCAAGAAGATGAATGCAGGCTAAGTTTCGGAAGAAATTAATTTCTGTGGCTATCTGTTTTGGTATGCTGAGACATGATAGAATCATTGATGAAAGTGTTAAGTATTCAGGTGGCTTGTTTGGAGGCTAATCTATTCAAATCCCATTTGTATAAGTTAAAATTGTGTAACAGAAAGTAGGGTTGTTTTTGGAGATTTAGCTGTCCATTTCTCCAGATGTTTCAGTAAAAAGAAATCTCAGATATTTTAGATAAAAAAATTTTGTGTTAATATTCATACAAATCTAGGTCCCAGTAATTTTGAGGTTGATGCAGGCTAAACTCAGATTGGCTGAGCTTCATTTCAGAAATGAAAGTTTTAGATGGGAAACACTAGAGAAATAATATATTGAATTCATATATGTATAATTTCATTATATCATTTATAAATTTCAGCTTACTCCTTTGTTTTTTATTACATTTTTTCATGCTATTGTTAACAAAATATATTATCTGATATATCTTTCCATTAAATTATAAATTAATTTATAATCTAAATCATAAATTAGGTGGAATAATATGTCCCTACATTTCTATCTCGTTCTTATTTAAAATGATCAATGAACTGACTATTAAATACTGCTTAATGATTATTACAATGACTATTCAGGAACCAATGAAAATATAAGAAAGTAAAAAGTATTTTTAAAAAGGATGCAAGCATGAATGAATTTTTGTGTCTTTGATAGAAGCATACACATTTAGTTTTCTAAGTAGTTGTGCTGCAAATAAAAATATTATAAATACATTCTTTGATCTTTATAGTGCATGTACAACCTATTTTAATTATTTACCAGTACATATATAAATACTATAGAAAGTTTATAAAGACATTCACAACTTCCTCCATATTACCTTGCATAAATATGTGCAAAGCACTATTTTCCTAGTAGGGTTTTAGTCAAATCACAAATATTTACCTGAATGAAAGATAGAAGTGGTGCAGAAAACCCCTAAACAAAAGAAATATAAAAGACACATATAATGACTTTTGAATGTGTTGTGAATCATGTTTAAATTTATACCTATAACGTTACATTTAAGGGAGTGTTAAAAAAGTTCATGTTTCTGAACCACTCACTAATAGAGAGGAAAACAACAACAAAACTTGGTTTATGGTGACAGAAGCCGTCCTGACATTAAACATGACATAAGTAATGACCTTACTAGACAATCAATAAGAAACTTTGCCTGATCATTTTGCTGCAGTTTAATAATTAAGACAGACATTTGCAGCCAATATTGAGTCTTAGTTTATCTAAAATATGTCTGAATTCTTAGAGCGCTCTATAATAAAAGTTATACCATCATTGTACATTTTTTACTTATCACAAAAAAGTGGTAAGCATGATGGGAAGTGTTGTTTCAATGTCATTTTGAGACCAGTTTTTTATCTTATCAAAATTCACATTCTTTTATGACAACTGATCTCATCATGCATAAAATGTACAAGATCTTTAATAACAAATTTATATCAAGGCCTGAGTGAGTGAGTCTTGATTTGTCTTGAATACTCTTACATGCTTGTACTTACAAGAGAAAATATGGTAATCTGTGTAAGGCCGGTGGGCCTCAGGGGCTGGGTGAACAGGATACAGCAAAGAAACTTTTCCCAGGGCAAACACGATGCGATAAAAGACTTTTCAAATGGCTGTCATTCTCCACCTTATCTGCTTCTCCCCCACCCCAGAACCCTATAAAACCTACTCACTTCCTTCCTGAGGCGTGACTTCTCCTGCCCCAATCCTCTTTTGGGCCAGCGAACCTCACCCCAGAGCGCTTCCAATAAAGGCTCGCATTTGATTAGCCACCTGATCTCTCAAGTCGATTTCTTACAATCTGTATATTTTATAATAAGTAAAAGTTTAATCATGGAACAAAAGTGAAGTGAAGAATTTTACTTTGTGGGTAATGTTTTGAGGACAATGTGAGTAGAATATTGTCTTAAATCTGTTAAATACAACTATTCCATTTGCACTTAAAGCAAGAGTTGAAATCATGTACGTATTCTATTCGTTGTTTTATGAAAATAATAGTGTATCATGCTATTTATTTTTTCTTACTTTCCTTTATTTTTATTGCCAATGCTTCAAATGCGGTTTATAGTAGCAACACTATCTCATTATATGGTTTTAGTACTGAGGGTCTAATGTGAGTTTTATCAACTCCACAACTTCAGGTGTCTGAAAGAATGCCAATTTACAACCACTTAATGATAAAGTAGAATCATTATAAGAAAAATAAATCTAAGGTTTTACTTCATCCAGAGTGTTTTTGAAATTTTTATTGATCTGTTTCTGAACAAGGCTAAGAAGATTGCATTATTTATCTGGTAGTGATGTTAGCATTCCAGATAAGCAAGAGGCCTATCCATTATTAACTTTTATAAAGAATTTATCTTGGACTTGAATACATTAAATGACTACAACTTATGTTACTTCACTGTATGTGTAATAAGATAGTACTGAAAGAAAAAGAATATACGTACTTGATGTGTGAAAATTATGGAACAGAACTATGAAAATCTCAGAATTTTTAAACACTGTAAAATCTACAAGCTTTTATGTAAATGCCAAGAACACACACAAGTGTGAACACACACAAACACACATGTGAACACACACAAACACACACCGGTAAACACTTTTCTAAAGATATCTTCTATGTTACTTTCATTTTCATATTCCACATATAAGTGAAGTAATATGCTACGTGACTTGATTCTTGCAACGCTGTCTGGCACGAAGGATACCTGCTGCCCAGCAAATAAGGCTGGTTAATGGTTAGTCTAGTGACAAGATGGTGTAAACAAGCCTCAAGGAACCTGAAAGAGGAAGTGTATCTAAATATAAAAGGAAGGACAATTACTTGCTGATTAGGGGAACAGGGTCTTGGGATGAATTCATTTAGGGGAACTTTTTCTTAAGCTTAAAGGGAATTTAAACTCTCTAATTTTTGTTTTACAGGGACAGAATATACTCCTGTTTCTGTATTTTCTTCATTATATGTTCTGATGATTGTTATCGCGTAGGTAATCCTATCAGTGTAAATCAATAAAAACCAGCAGTGAGGAGAGCTCTTGGTTAGGTGCCGCAAAGAGCTCTAGCCCTCTGCTCAGCTTGATTTTTCAAGACATTCTTTGTGCCAGGGTCATCTCTGCGTCTCCAGATCACAACAGAAGGGAAAGGGGGTTGGAAAGGAGGGAGGGGGCAACAAATATACGGTGATGAAAAGTTAACTGACTCTGGATTGTGAGCACATAATGCAACACATAGATGATATAATGTAGAATTGTACACATGGAACCTAATTAATATTTAAACCAATGTTACCCCAATAAACTTAATAATAATAAAAAAAAATCTTCTACATATTTTGAAGTTATCTCCCTGTAATCAGTCCATAAAATGGCATCCTATCTTTGCATCTGAGAAGGGACATCACTAACAGAAAGAGATTTCTTGAGATCATCTCATGTAAATAGAGACTTCAGAATGTTTTTTAATAGTATGTCAACAATGCTTCTAGGTGACTTCTAATCTGAATGTTTTCTTAGCTTAAGCAGAAAAATAAAACTTTTGGGGACTAAAAGGAAGAGACTTGGAGCATTGATTTCTGATGCCTGAGATTTAGCAAGGGCAAAACTCTTATCCTAAACAAATAGGATATCCTATTAAAATAAATAAAACAAATAGCATAGTGATTTTTCCTAAAGTTGCACACAGATATTTCCTATCAGAGTTTGGACAAGAACAGTTCTTTGTTCACTAATCTACACTGTGTTTAAAACTAAAAGCAGAGAGAATTGTATAGAATTTGTGTTATGGATACTAATTGTCAACAAATGGCTTTCTATACACTATAGTGAGTACCATTATTTAATAGAATAAGGTTACACATCCTTTAAATGATAGCACTAAAGAGAAAAGGGTATTGACTAGATATAAACATTTAAATGTTGTTACTATGAAGCAGAACTTTCCTCTGCGCTTTCTCTTAAAATTGTTATAGTTTCTAAACACTATTTTGCCCTTTTTTTTTAATTTTCTTTTTATATTTTACTGTCGATGGTTACTTGAAAAAAAGAAATGTCACTTTGTTCAAGGAATTCACAGTTAACTTGGAAGCAAAACAATAAACATGTAAACAATAATCCAAAGCAGTAAAGAGAACTTTGAGAGTATAAACGGTAGCAACTTGGTTCTTCAGGGAATTGAGAAAACTTCACAGAGGAAGTGGCTTGTGAGTTGGGATTTGACCATTTTACAGAATTTTACCAGAACTGGAAAGCAAAGAGGGCAGCAAAGATTACGGAAGCTCTATCTAGAATCCAATAAACCCTGTTGTCATAATAGGTAGCTATTCTTTGTTCATGTGGCTTTTGCTATTATATTAAATCATAAACACTAATAGTCAAAGTGTGACTTCCAAAGATATCAATGCATAGTTATAAATTATAACCAGATTCACTTATATTAAGCCAAGTAAGCATGAATTTTAAGAATATTGAACAGTGAATTATCTTACTGTAATATGTCTTTCACAAGGAAATTTATGATCTGGCATTTAGTCTTAGCCAACATTGGAACATTTTCTATATTTAATAGATTTCCACAGGTTTAGCCTAGAAAGAAAATAAGAGTGACTAACACCTTTACAAAGATATTTTTAGTACTAAATGAGGTCAGTTCTACCTTAATATTGAGCTATATCAGTGTTCCGAATTTTAAATGAGAATCAATGAAATAAATGAATTGTATATTAGAGTATCTTTTTTATTATGCTGTTGGTGTAAGTTTGTAAGAGATGAATTCTAAGTAGCAAGTCATGGTAATTCTGGACTATAAAAACATCCATAGATTCCCATATAAATTTGGAAGATTCATATATGTGACCTATAACTAGTTGATATTTTTTGTGACCAATGAAATTCATTATGAGATAATTATCATTAATTAAAGTACAAACATAGGAACGCACATATAGGTACACATATGCAAATGCACACACACTATATCTTTTTTATAAATGACAGGCATTATTAACAAATTATAAGGTGTTTAAAACACAAATATGTTTCATTTTAAAATTGTAATTGTGAGATATTTCAGAAACAGAAAAAGGGAATAAACAACAAAGAAAACAAAAATAGAAATTTCCAAGTAATACTGATATTGACCCAACATTTTTAAAAATTTTCTCAGCACAAGTTTTATATATATATATTTTTTAGAAGTGTGGATACAAGTAAGTTACAGTTTCTAGGAGTAAGGTGAGTTTTATTTTTCAATCCTCGATCTGAAAAATTCACTTAGAATTCATGTACTTCTGCCATTCCCTGGTATGATATCAATGCTTTCATTTCACAAAGAGTTTTCTGACTAGAAGAAGTGTGACTATTGGATATTTCTTAAATAGTTTTAAAATATCTTTATATTACATTTTAAAATAATTGTATATTTATAGAAAAGTTGCAAATATAGTACAGAGAATTTCCATCTACCTTTCACTTAATTTTTCCTAAGGCCAGCATCTTACAGTCTTTTTGACTGCTTTCCAAAGTGGTTGTGCAATTTTACATTTCCAACAATAGTATATGAGTATTCCATTTCCTCCACATATTTGTCAAGACTTGGTGCAGCCAATCTTCTTAGTTATAGTGATTCTAATATGTGTCTAGAGGTATATCATCATGTCTTTAATTTGCAACTAATGATGTTGATCATCTTTTCATAGGCTTATTTGCCATATGTATATCCCTTTTTGTGAAATGTCTGTTCATTTTAACGTCTGATTGTTCATTTTTCATGTATATCAGGGGTATCAAACTGGTGGCCTGCGGGCCGCATGTGGCCCTTGAGGTAATTTTTTTGTGTCCCACGATGCTCTAAAATAAAATAAAAATAGAAACAATTGTTATGACGAATATAGCGCTTAGGGGAGATCGAGGCAATACCATACACACAATTCCCTCGTTAACCCTTTACTGAAGTATACACATGGCCCAGTGCCTTTCCTGGGGGCCTGTGGGTGTGTATAAATGTGCTGACTAAGTTCCGGTGACGTTTATAAATGTGATGTGGCCCATGTGAATCTTGCCTGTTGCACCAAATGGCCCGTGTTTTCATTGAGTTTGACACCCCTGTTGTATATCAATATATATTTCTGTCTAAAATAATAAAAACTTCAGAAAAAATAAAAACAGATTTCAAGAAACTGGATATTATGCAACAAAGTGTCCTGATCGCTTAGAGATGAGAAATAATCACAAGTTCTGATTGCCCTACCTTACAGCCTTGAGAGAATTTCTGTTCTCTGTGAATAGAGGGGGACACTCCTTGAGTTGAGAAATTGGAGATAAGAATTTGGGGAATATAAAGCTAAAGTTTACAAGACAGAGTTCTGGAGTGGAGAGAGATAAACAAAGTGAGGTGTCAGAAATTTAAAGAGGGTGTCTCTGGAGAATTCATTTAAGGAAACTATCCATGGATAGAAAAACAGTATTTTGAAGCTTCATTGAACAGTTCTAAGCATTCACATCAACCATGCTGGAAAAACAGAAAGGTAATGGGGATTTGTTGGCTTTATCTGATTTTAATTGAGATTTCTTTATGATTTGATTTTGTTTCCTCAATTTTTTTTTTTTTTTTTTTTGGTTGGCTGATTCAAAACTTAGATCACACGTCTTTAATTAAACAAAGCCTACTTTTAAATAATTTTGTCTTACTTTATATGTAGTGTAAGATCCTTACAATAGTATATTTTCAAGTTCCTCTCATCATTTGTATAATTTCTATCATAACTGTCATTTTTATATATACAATAAACATATAACACATTACTGTTTATGTTCAAAGACTATTAATTTTAATTATCTCACAAAGCAACCTTTTTTCGTTTTGTTAAATTTATTAGGGTTACTTTGCTCAGTAAAAATTATATAGGTTTCAGGTGTATAACTCTTTTCATCACTATAAACTTAGCTCCCCCTACCTTTTTCTTTCCTGCCCCCTTCCTTCTTGTTCTCAGGGAACCACTAATCTATCGACTGCATCCATGAGAATGCTTTTCCTTTGTTGCTTTTAGTTTTATGTTCCACATATGAGTGAAGTAATGTGGTTCTTGGCTTTTTTTCTGTCTGGCTTATTTCACTTAGCATGATGATCTCGGGTTCCATCCATGTTGTTGCAAATGCAGAATTTCATCTTTTCTTATTGCTTTTTATCCAGTCATCTATAGAGGGACACTTTCATTGTTTTCATGATTTGGCTACTGTGAACAGTGCTGCAATGAAAATTGGGGTACATAAGTTTTTACAGGCTAAGATTTTCAAGTTGTTTGGGTAGATACCCAGAAGGGGGATTGCACGGTCATAGGGTAACTTCATTCCCAATTTTCTGAGGAATCTTCATACTGTCTTCCAAAGTGGTTATACCAATTTACATTCCCACCAACAGTGTATAAGAGTTATTTTTCTTCCACAGCCTTTCCAGCACTTATTCCTTGTTTAGTTGATTATAGCCATTCCAGAAGGTGTGAAGTGATAGTGGTATCTCATTGTGGTTTTAATTTGCATTTTCCTAATAGCTAGCGAAGTTGAGAATTTTTTCATTTGTCTGTTGGCCATTTGTGTGTCTTTATGGGTGAAGTGTCTGAAGAATTTCTTGTAACATTTATTCCTGTAGTTTTTGCTTGCCTGAAAAAAAATGATAGTGTTTATATCACCTCTGTTTTTGAAAGATATTAATTCTGGTCATAAAGTTTTGAGTTGATGTTTTTTCAGTTCTTTAAAGATAGCATTCCATCCCATCATTTTCAAACTTGCGTGACTTCTGAACTCATAACATTTTCTTAACTCTCTTTCAAAATGTGAAGATTTTTTTCTTCTACTTGTCACTTCTAACTGCAATGAGCTTCTTGCCTTTTCCCACACAAATTAAGTTTTTATTCCATAGAGAAACAAGAGAGAAGGTTATCAGAAATTTTATTTTTTTAAATGCTTGAACTTCTGCAGCTGCTTTTTCTCACATCTCTAATTCTCTACCATGAGAGAGACTTGGATTGTTCCCTCATTTATTTTCAGTAAGGATTGTAAATAAAAAGCCTATAAGCAGTTCCAAGATAGTGGGGACTTCCCAATACATTCACAGTTCCCAGAGGCTTTACTCGCATTTGACCAACCTTCACCAGCATGCTAATAAGCCTAGCTAAATTCACATTTTTGGCATGTGTTTGTGTCTTATTTATATATGCCAGGAAGCATTCTGATAGTTTCAAGATAAGAGGTATACTCGATTCGTTTTTTGTTCCAGGTATTTTTCTTTTTAATTAATTAATTAACTAATTGTATTAAATTTGTTGGGATGACATTGGTAAGTAAAATTATATAGGTTTAAAGTGTACACTTCTATAATACATCATCTATGTCTTGCATTGTGTGCTCACCACTCAGAGTCAGTTCTCCTTGCATTACCATATATTTGAATACCCTTTCTCCTCCACCACCCTTCTCTCCTTTTTCCATTGAAAAAACAGTAGTAATACATGTTGATTTTAGCAGATGAATTTTGAATCTCACAAAGTTGCCTATGTCCCAAGCATAAGTCTTTCAGAAACATGCACCTCCACCTCATCATGCTCATAAATGTTCAAAGCACAAATTTACTAAAGAGAATCATCAGTCCTAAAAGCAGTCCTGGTGACAGAAAGAGAGTTCAAGCGGATCTCCATGATGCGTGTGTTGATAGATGACTCAATGATCAGATTTACCATCACCACCTTTTGTGCTCTCATTCTTTTACCACAATAACACTGAACAATGTGCAGTTTTGAAGAGGAAGTTCAACTTTCTTTGCATCTTGGGAGAAATGTGAGCTAAAATTTGAATTTTATTTTAAATAAAGAAAAAGAGGAAGAAAGGGAGAGAGAGAAAGAAAGAAAGAAAGAAAGAAAGAAAGAAAGAAAGAAAGAAAGAAAGATTATATTAATTGAAAACATGGGTAGCAAAATCAACTTCTAGGGTAATTCACTCTAGATCAAAGAATGTTACACAATAGTTCCTAAAATTCTTCTTTTAAGAAATGTTGCAGAACACACTTTATGGAGGGAGAAAATATCCCTATCTATGGGGAAAATGGGCGCACAGATAATAGTTGACAGAGTTCTAATATTTCTGACACTTCACCATTCACTTCATTAATAGTGAGCATGTAATATAAAATATGGAAAAGTAATTTTTAACATACTTATCAAATCTTACATTGGAAGAAGTAGTTATAAAATTTTAATTTACCCACTGATATTATAATATAGTATACAGTATTATAGTATTATAGAGGAAATAATTTTCAAAATATTAATGTGCAAAATTCTGGTAGAGAATAGATTTCTTAAGGGGACACATTTTATTTTAAAAAAAGACTTTTTTTTGAAGTTTCCTATATCAATTTTTTTTTTTTCAGTAGCAACTGGCAATTCTTCATTCAATAAAGAAAAGAATGAATGCACTAGTAAATGTCTAATGTGGAGTAAGATAAAACAATAGCTAGCTAAAAATATTGTTATTTATCTGCTTGCTTTGTTTGTCTCTTTGCAGCATACTTTTAGAAAAGCCGTATTGGTTGGCATTGCTATGGCAAGAAAATAATTCTCAAATTGTTGTATTTTAACAATAAAAAATTTATTCTGCACTCCCAGTTCTGCAGGTAAATTCTGTTATACTCTACTCAGCTCAGCCTTATTGTATTTGGCTCTGCCCCTCAAGTCATATTACTCCCAACCCTAGGGAGAGCTCTGAACCAGAGCAAGCTATTCTTGTGGAAGAAGAGAAGAACAACAAGACTAAGTGAACTGTGCCAAGTACGTTTAAATCTTCTATTTGTACATGGTGTACCTCATATAGGCCTCCATTCTCTTGGTCAAAACAAGTCACATGTGACTGTCCTTTCCAGGTTAAGCCTGAAAACAGGAAGATAATATACTTCACCCATAAGAAGACCTGGCAGGAATGGGATGTCTGACACACTTCTACAAGAGAGTAGATTATTAGACAATAATACAAAGATGTTGATATATTTTTTTCTATCTATACCTAGAGATTCTTTAGGGTCTGGTTATATGAATGTCACAATCTTATTTTATAATGGATGTGACCACTAGAATATTATTTCCCAAAATTTTTAGAACCGTCCTTGTCTTGTGTGAACTAGTATTTGTCAGATTTACATATTGCTTGAAATCTGAGGATGTGTTTTCAAAAGATATATGTCTACTAAGTAAAAATGCTCCTTTCACATATTTTCAATCTTCTTGGGATATAAATGTTTATCACTATTTATCTAGTCAATACAGTCAATTAAGGCCAAAACATGCACTGCTTTAGGAATATAAATATAAACCTGTAAAAACACCTAAAAAATAAAAAGAGAACACTTACCAAAATATATAAAAATGTTTTAAGAGATAATAAGTTTTACTGTTAAAATAAATATTTACCTTAAGTAAAAAAATATCATTTTTGGAAAGTATACCTTAGCAGCATTAAGCAAAATTCTTTGAAATGTGTCTGTCTTTCTTTGACTGTCCTTAGATACCTAAGTTTATAAGTTTATTTTATGTAACTCGTAAAATTTAAAGTGTGAAACACTATAGACAATTTGTATTAGGTTGGTTGGAGAAAAGTAAAAATTCTTTATACACAGCCTCAAAAAGTGAGAGAAATAAAAATGGTAAACAAGCTTATATGACAGCCTAAAATTAATTTTTTAATATATATTTTATTTATTTATTTATTTTGACAGAGGAGAGAGAGAGAGAGAGAGAGAGATACAGAGACAGAGAGAGAACTGAACTAGGGGAGCTCCCAGTTCAGCATATGGTTCCACATGGGCCGGGGCCGGGATTCGATCCTCGGTCCCCGGCGCTGCAAAGTGAGCGCCTAACCCACTGAGCCATCCCGGCTTCCCCTAAAATTAATTTTTAAGGCAAACTTTATCTAAATTGATTGGTAATGCATATAATTCTGCCATTGGATGGAGAGTCACAGAGAATAGTAAGATAAAAATTTTCCAGTAACATTAATCCTTTAATCAATAACAGTTTAAACTCTGTGTAATAATGTTAACACTATTCCAAACCACTTTTGAGATAAAGAATTTTTTTTATTCAAATAATCGTAATATTACTATTTAATCTAAACTGATTCATGTCAAGTTATATCAGATTATCTATAAAATTTATTAGAATAATTGGACAGAACAAATTAAATACTGACTTTTTCCCCACATAACAATATTTTTTATTTAGAAAGTAGGCTGTTTACCTGTGAGAATAGTTATTTAAAATTATTTACTGCTTTTAAGGAACATGATACTAAGTAAATGATTACTACAAGTGCCATGCTTTATAAATTGTGTTACATATAATTTATTTTTTTGGAAGAACAGAAGTAGAACAAATATGTCCTGTGTAAAGGGTATAAAAAAGTTAGGCAGAAACAGGAGGGATCTAGGGACTAACTGGAAAAACAAGAATTTGAGACAAAGAAGACTGATCAAGGGCAAAGTTAACAGCCAACAGCAGCCACTGCTTCCAGTTAGCAGTTAGGTTTGGAAATAGTTGTATTAAATGGGCATTTATGAAGTGTTTTGAAATATGTTAGGTGGAGGACTTCTCCTATCTTCATCATTAAATAACTAGGTAAATGTATTATATACAATGGTGTTTATGATACTAATAGTATCTCCAGATAATGAAAGCATGCTGACTTGATTATTACATAATGGTTAGTTTGGGATGACAACTATGAAGAAACCAGATGTTAGATGTAGATGCAGATGCTAATATCCATCTATCTATTTATTTATTTATTTACAAATTGGCATGTGTTTTTATTCATAAAAAAATAAGCATACATGTTACCTATAATGAGAATAACTAGTGTTCACATGGCACTTTAGAACTGGAAAATATTTTTCTGTGTTTAGTCCTCAAAATAACTCTACAGCGTAAACATATTAGCTCATTTCACCAGAATGTTATGTGTTATATCCAGGAAATGGAAATATCATGACTGAAAAATGAATCTCTGAAAGAACAAATCCTTACATATCACTTAAAATAAGAAAGTGCCTGAAAAATACATAAGCATTGATCACTGTAAAAATATTTCAAGTAGAGAATATTATACTCATACATCTGTCATTCTGACCTTTAAAGAGGTACTGAAAATGTCATGTCAAGCCTAAATAGCATATCCAATACATGTTGAAGTGTTCAACGAAATCTAAGCTGGGGACAAACAAGGACAATCTGTCAAGCCAGATGTTCTCAACACTTGATAGCACACTCTCCTTCAGGAAAAGAAGCTTGTCTCTGATGCTGCTCTCCACTCAGTGGTGATAAATGCCAGTATGTCAATTCTTCACGTAATTGAAAATTCCCACATATCTAATCTGACATAACACATGGGGTTTCTACTCAACAGGACACACACAAACTGCTAAGACATTTTCACTTATAATGTAAAAAAAAATTGAATTTGTAGTTAATTTAATTTTTTCTCTGATGGATCAAAGGGAAAGAGAAAAGAATTAAGGTAAAATGCCATTAGAACTATTTCATATTTTTCTTTTCTCCAACTCCAAGTCATTTATTATTTCTAAGGTTGTTCTTTAATTTAAGCTAAGTATTCAAAGTGCTAGCATTGTAATAGAAACACACTGATTATTTTTGTCTATTAAGATGTCTCAAATTACTTTCTGCCTTTTTTTTTTTGGTTAGAGAAAATTATAAAAATTGAAAATAAGAAGAAGAGTATGACTATTTAATTACTAAATAAAAATTTAGGAGGTGATTAAACCAGAAATTCTATTGAAATTGGCTTTGGGAAATATGTTTTATAAGATAGTAATATGAAATTAGGCTGAAAGAATATAAAAGAAAAAGGAGTGATGCAGAATAGAGCAACAACAAAAGGTAACAAGAAAAGAGGAATTAGGATCTGAATCAAGCTATAAGGAAGTATGAATATGTTTGCAAATAAAGTGACAAAAATAAATTCAAAAAATCTCAAGTTTTATGAAGTTAAAATCAAATATAACAGACCTCTGGAAACACAACACATATGTGTTGAAAAGAAAATGAATGCATCAACGAATAACTTTTGGCATTATAGTGATATAGTAGAGAATGGTAGTTGACTACCCAATTCACATTTTCCTCTTATTCCTCATTACTAGGTTTAGAATTTTGTTCAGTTAAAATGTTATATTTGCCAGTGCTTTTGAAGTTAGAAGTGATCATGTAACTCAATTCTCACCAAGAGATAAAAGTGGAAATACTGTGTGATTCTTCTAGGAAGGGCTCTTTGTATTAAGTTTTATGAGATTATCCTAAATTAAAACAACAATATCATAACCTCAATGATTTACAACAAAACTCATTGTAAAGAAAGATTAATATCTAGTTCATATTATGTTGTATTTGTGTTTGAGCTGATGTTCTCCACATATCTTTTATTCATGTATCCAGTTTGAAGAAGATTCTCCAATCTGTGACATGCTCTTTTCTTGACAGAAAAAATAAAAATAAAATAAGAGAGAGAGAGAGAGATTTCACAAGCAGCTGATGTTCATAAAAACTTATGCTTAGGTGTGACATATGACACATCCACTAGCGTTCTGTTGGCCAAAACAAGTCACATACCCAAACCTAACTCAATGGCTGGGAAAATATTCTGTACTTGATATAAATAAGATAAAAAAATACTAATTTTATAAGAAATTATAAAGTAGTTTATAATTTATTTTATAGAAAAGATTTAATGGTTAACTGAAATGAGTAGCTGTACATAGTTTTTAGTACCATGTTTTACTGTACATAAGTAAAAGCATATTCAAAATATTTTATTTATAATAGCAAAGTAGTTTGAAAACAAGTAGACTTTTTATCACTAGCAAATTGTTTTCATATACTGTTAACTTAATACATTAATGGTATACTAAACAGATGTGAAATTGCTATGGAGTTCTATTATGAAATACATATGTAGCAATTTAGAACATATATTGAAGAGTAAATTTGGAGCTGAAATGCAACAAATTTATATTTGGCATAATACATCTGTTCATGATTATAATGCTAAATAAATCAGGTTACAGAATCACAGATATGCTATTTATTTATTTAACTAACTTTAATAAGCTAATTATATTCTGTGTCTTAGCGGTACAACAGTATACAAAAAAAATTTCTTGCTGTTGTAAAGATTACATTTTAGTATAGTTCCCAACTCAATATGTCGCCTCATAACTATTAAAAATAACATCAACATATGTAAATATCATAAAACCCACAAATCTGGTTATATATGCATTCATTTTAGCATCTCATTTATGAAAGACATAATATTCTACTTTCAAAGGCCATTCTATCCACCTATACCCTTACTTTTTTGAATGCATCGCTTTTTTTTTCTATTTCTCATTTTTCATCATCAAGCTCCCTCTTCTTTTTTTTCTTTTTGGTATTTATTTATTTATTTATTTTATTTTATTTTTTTATTGTTAAATTTATTAGGGTGACATTTGTTGGTAACAAAGACAGTTTCCGGATGTACAAGTTCACATCACATCACCCATGCATCGCATTATGTGCCCAAACTTCCTCTTCTAATGGGTTATTCTTATCAGATTATGAACATGGAGGCACCAGAGTAGTTAAATGTGTGACTGTAAAGTTTTATTGGCCTGAGTTTAAATCGTGACTTCCCCATTGCCACTGCATACTATTTACTTTACCTTTTTAAACCTCAGCTTTCTCAGGTTTGAAATAGGGAGTTAATTATAGGTTAATACTTCAACTCCTATTTTATAAGGTTATTAGGCAGACAAAATAGGATGATACATGCAAAAATATGTACTTAGCATAATCTATGGCACGTACTAAAAATCTAAGGGATTTGTTACTAATACCATCCTCAAATATCTCAAATTCAAATAAAAATTTTCTAGAATTTAAAAATATCCTTAATTAAATACAAGTCTGCAGTTTTTATCTCATTTCTAATTTCCCTTCAGATCTATAGTCTTATAAATATATGTACATACAATTTACCTATTTCTTTCTTTGTTATTTATTCTAGTTAAATCTTTTGGTTTTCCAAATATTTCTGTTGTTTAATCCTAGACCCCTTCTCTTTGTACACTTTGACTTTAATTGATAGCATTATATATATTTTTCATTGTTATCAATTCTATCTCCATGCTAAAGATAGCCAAATTGAAATCTCCTGCCTCATCTATACGTTGGCTGTTTGTATGTCTTTAGGGCAGAAGTGTCTGTTTATGTCTTCTACCCATTTTTTAATTGGATCATTTGTTTTGTTGTTGAGTTCTATGAGTTCTTTATATATTTTAAATATTAACCCCTTAGCAGAGGCATTGTTTGCAAATATTTTCTCTCATTCAGTTGGTTTCCTTTTTACTTTGTTGATGGTGTCCTTTGCTGTATAGAAGCTTTTTAGTTTGATATAGTCCCATTCATTTATTTTTGCTTTTACTTCCCTTGCCTTTGGGGTCAAACTCATAAAATGTTCTCTGAGCCCAGGGTCTGTAATTTTAGTACTGATGCTTTCTTCTATGCACTTTGTTGTTTCAGGTCTTATGTGGAGGTTTTGGTATATGGTAACAGTTCACAATCCAGATTCATTCTTTTGCATGTGGTTTTCCAATTTTCCCAGCACCATTTACTGAAGAGGCTTTTTTTCTCCATTGTATATATTTTTGCTCCTTTGTCAAAGATTATCTGTCCAAGAAACATATGAACTCACCCATCAGTGGAATATAAAACTGGAAGTAGCAAAGAAACAAAAAGTCATGGGCACTGTCAATAGTTTAATGGTTACCTGAGGGAAAGCAGGGAGGTGGGTGGGAGAGCTGAGTGGGGGAATAGGGTGGGGGCATCAAATATATGGTGAGGAAAAGAGAGCTGATTCTGGGTGGTGAGCACATAATGCAATGTAGAGACAACGTAATGTAGAATTGTACACCTGGAAACAATGTAATTGCTATCAATCAATGTCACTCCAATAAATTTAACAAGAAAAAAGAAAAAAGAAAAAAATCTCCTGCCTCTGAATTGTCAACTTAACATGTCTCACATGCATTTTAATAATCTTCAATCTGAATTCGGATCTTATATACAACAGATTTTTGCCTCAGTTACTTTTTCTTTTTCTTTTCTTTTTTGTCTTTCCCCAAGGAAATGGCACCAGTATGAACTATGTATTTTAAGCCAGGAAATGTAGCAAATATGATCAGATTTTTATTTTCTACCTCTTTTGCTTTGCCACTTTTTAATACATTATATCCACAATCATTAGAAAACTAATAATATTAAGTTATAATTACTGCTCTATGGCATCTTAAGATTTTTAACAACATTGTTTATTTTTCTTTCACTTTGAATTTGCTTTGGATATTTAATTCCATTGCATCTGGTTTATATTTCTATTATTTAAAATCTGCTTTTAATGAAATAGTTATTCCCTGTGATAAATTATTTTTGTCTTTACTGATTTCAAATGTTTTCTTTGCTTGGCCTTTTGGCAGTTTGGCTATGAAGCATCTAATTGTAGTAATATTTTTTTACTTAGGGATTGTTGAGTTTAGATCATCATGTTAACATTTTTCATCAAAGTTTTTACTTATTATATATTAAAGTATATTTGTACATTTTCTTTTTGTTCTCTTACTGTTATTGCCATTAGGCTATGTTAAAAGGCTTGGCATATTCTAGTAGTTTATGAGGGTCTGTTCTTTT
The DNA here is from genome assembly GCA_004027555.1 of Craseonycteris thonglongyai. NCBI lineage: Eukaryota > Metazoa > Chordata > Mammalia > Chiroptera > Craseonycteridae > Craseonycteris > Craseonycteris thonglongyai. The sequence continues at coordinate 18,749 of PVKE010031038.1, forward strand.
TTTTTCTTTTTAGTCTTTGTTCTCTTCATTCATATTGAGTAATTCTATGGATCAATCTTTAAATTCACTGAAACTTTCTTCTAACCACATTAAATCTGCTGTTAAGTCCATATTGATTTTTTTTTATTTCAGTCATCATACTATTCAACTATAGAATGACTTGAGTTATTTTGTAAATTATTTAATCTCTTACTGAGATTCCTTATTTGTAGTCTAATTTTTAGTGTATAATTTTTATATTTATTACATGTAATTTTCTTTTATGCTTTAAGTATATTTATAATAGCTGCCCCCCAAATTTTTCTTTTTTCCTGGGCTTGAATTGAATAATTCAGTCACTCCCTCAAAGAGTATATTCACAGGCTGCTGCTGCTACCAGCTTTCTGAAAGCAGCAAGATCAGGGAACTTTGACAAAGCATTGGAATCACCTGCGGAATGGGGTGAACGTTTACACCTATATCCGGGTGCATGGGATAGATACAGGCATGTGGTCTCTAAAGCATTACCCTCCTTTTTTTTTTTTTTTTTTTT
>PVKE010031039.1:0-19275 GCA_004027555.1 Craseonycteris thonglongyai
ATGAAGAAAACAGCAGTGTACAAATGGATTGAACATTTTTCTGAGGGGAGAGAAAGTGTCACTGATGAAGAGAGGTCAAGGTGGCCAGTAATGAGCAGAACTGACCAAAATGTTGCAAAAATTCGTCAAATTGTACATCACAAGTGTCTGCTGTGAGAAGCTTGGCAGACCAAGTAAACATCAACAGAGAAACAGGAAAATCTTCACTGAAAATCTTGGCATGAGAAAGGTATGTGCAAAAATGGTCCTGAAGGAGTTCACTGATGATCAAAAGCAAAGGAGAGACAAAGTTTGCCAAGACCTTTTGGAGAGGCAAGACAATGTTTTGGGCCGTGTTATCACTGGTGATAAAACATGGGCGTACCACTACGACCCTGAAACAAAGCGGCACAGTGCACAATGGAAGTCAGCCAATTCTCCTTGACCAAAAATGTTCCCTCAGTCCAAATAAAAAAAGAGTCAAAATGATGTTGCTAACCTTTTCTTTATATCAGAGGGATTATACATAATGAATTTGTACCAACTGGATAAATAGTCAATCAAGTTGACTATTTGGAAGTGCTGAAAAGGCTGCATAAAACAGAGGAGGGGATGCCAGGATGGCTCAAGCAGGTTGAACACTAGCTTTGCAGCCCCGGGGTCCAAGGATCAAATCCCAGCCCCAGCCTGTGCAGATCCATATGCTGAACTGGGGTGTGCCCCCAGTTTAGCTCTTGCCAGGGCCCATGCAGGAGGCCCCAGGCCTGGTTCCTGCTCTGTGCAGCCCTGCACCCACCTGTGGAATGAAATTATATCGAAAACTGATGACATACAACTATGGAGACTGCTCTGGGCCCTCCCCCACCCTTCTCTCTGTCTCTCTCTGTAGATTAAAAAAAGAAAGAAAGAAAAAAAGAAAGTTAAGACAAAAATGACCTGAACCTTTCACCAACAACTCATGGCTCTTGCATCACAACAATGCACCAGCTCACAAGGCACTGTCTGTGAGGGAATTTTTAGCCAGTAAGCAAATAACTCTACTGGGACACCCTCCCTACTCACCTGATCTGGCCCCCAGTGACATTTTTCTTTACCTGAAGATAAAGGAAATATTGAAAGGAAGACATTTTGATGATATTCAGGGTATCAAGGGTAATACAGCAATGGCCCTGGCAGCCATTACAGAAAGAAAGAGTTCCAAAATTGCTTTGAAGGGTGGACTAGGTGCTGACGTTGGTGCATAGCTTCCCAAGGGGAGTACTTCAAAGGTGACCACTTCAGCAATGAGGTATGCAGCACTTTTTCTAGGACAAGTTCACAAACTTAATTGTCAGACCTTGTATACACTTGTTAACTATAGTCATCATGTTGTGCATTATATACCCAGAATTTATCTTATAATTGAAAACTTGTACCTTTTGAGAATTTCACATAATGCCCCCACTTCCCACCCCATCCCCACCTCTAGCAACCATATGTCTGATCCCTGTTTCTGAGTTTGGTTTTTTAGATTCCACATACAATTGAGATCATATGGTATTTGTCTTTCGCTGAGTTATTTCACTTAGCATAATGCCCTCAAGGCCCATCCCTGTTGTCACAAATGGCAGGATTTTCTTCCTTTTTATGGCTGAATAGTATTCTGTTTTGTGTATATGTGTGCGTGTGTATGTGTGCAACAATTTATCCATTCATCCATCAATGGGTGCTTAGGTCGCTTCATGTCTTGGCTATTGTAAATAATGCTGCAATGAACATGGGGCACAGATATGTTGTCAGGACAGCTATTTTGTCCTTCATATAAATAGCCAGAAGTGGAATTGCTGGATCATATGGTAGTTCTATTTCTAATTTCTTGAAAAACTTCCATACTGTTTTACATAATGGCTGCACTAATTTATATTCTCACCAATAGTACAGGAGGGTTCCTTTTTCTCCACATCTGCACCAGCATTTAGTATCTCTTATCGTTTTTATGGTAGTCCTAACAGGGTGAATTGAGGGGATTACATTTTAACCAAAAAAAGTATATAAAGTATAGTTCTATAATCATAGTGCCAATGGTTTATCATTAAAAATTTTTTAATTCATGCTTTCTTTCCTTTTAGGAAACAAGTAGTGGCATCTCTGAATTTGAAGTATTTAATAAAATATTGCCCTTACCAAGTTTCAGGTTAGTAAAGACAATCATCTCTATGCCTGAGAGTTATGGCTACCTAACCAGTCCTGAATGGCTAGCTTGGGAAAATATAGTGTGTGGGGATAATTTTCTCTATATTTAGTATGTAAACCTTGCAATTCCTTCTCCCCTAACCACTGTTTCACCCCCATACCTGACAGAATCCTGATTTAGGGTAGAAGATAATCCATAAACATACATTCAAGGTAATTTTTATTTGGTTGTCTTTGTTTGACAGCTGTCAAAACTAAAATCCTATTGAAGTCTTAACCCTGTAACCCCAGAGCACTGCCAGGAGACCACGACACAAACTTCTCATGCGTGCCTTTCTTAGTTTTTCAGGGACAGGTTTGGCACAGTCGGTTGGAAGTCTTCAAGAGACTGACAAACATAGGTCAGAAGAAGCAGTGGCAAACCCCAAGTCCCTCAAGTCTCTCATGTGCTCACAGAATTCCAAAGCTGGATACATAAACATGGCTTCTCTGAAAGAGACACACTGCATCCAAGAACAGGATCAAAAGTCAGCACAATAAAACCACTGGTGTCTACACTATATTGATCAAAGCTGCTCAGTTAAAGCTTGGGCATAAAGGTGGAACATGATGAATTACAACAGATCCTCACTGGACATCAACCAGGAGTCTTCAAAATTGCTGAGAAATTCATTAAATCTGTTCTAAAAGTAGATTTCTCAAGTTTATTTGATATCCTCAAATGTCTTGTACTGATATAGTGATTTAATTGGTTCCTGCTCAGCATATATAGCCAGAACCTATATATATAAGGCTAAGTCATTCTTTTCTATTATTATGGGTATTTTCTTTTTTTAAGTAAAAAACAATGTAATCACATTAAAGCAAATATGTTAAAAAGAAGAAAAGGTGGGTGGGGGGAGTAGGGAGGGGAATCAAACACACGGTGATGGAAAGTGAGCTGATTCTGGGTGATGAGCACATAATGCAATGTATAGACAATGTCATGTAGAATTGTACACCTGGAAACAATGCAATGTTATCAATCAATTTCACCCCAATAAATTTAACAATTAAATAAAAAGAAAAAAGAAGAAAAAAAACCCACATCCTATAAGCCACATTCTTAACACTATTATTTTCAGTTTGGAGGTATTCCCTTCTGGCTCTCATTCAAATTCATATATTTTAAATTGTTATATTGTATTTTCATAGACTTATTTTAAATTTAATATGCCATAAAACTTTCCCATATTTAAACTGTTCATAATTATTCTTCCAATAGCCATGCAAAGATACTATGATGATGTTCTACAAATTCTCTTATTTGACACCAAGTTGTTTCCAATTTTTCACGAATTAAGATTATGCTGTGCTGGAAGTCTTAGTGAAGTTAACTTTTTTCTTTTTTTTGAAGTTAATCCAGAAAACAAATTCACAAGATTGGCATAATTGGGTCAAAAGATACAAAATGTTATAGAATTTTGGTATGTCACTTGTCTCATTGCTTTTAAAAAAGGTTGTATCAACATACTCAACCTCTTTAAGCCTTCTCTTCCTCATCTTCAGTTGGTGATAGAGAGGGAAACCAAGGGGAGAGGGAAAGTAACCAGAAATAAAAGCCCCATTAATTGAGACATACTGAATATTTATGTGCAACCCTTACCTCCTCAGACTATTGAACCAGAAAGGATGATCAAAGGATATAGGAAATGATAGCTCTGATGCCAAATGTTTGCTCTGACTCCAAAATTTGCCCCCAAGTTCACCTTCTTTTTACTCAATTCAAATCCACTTACTGAATCCTACTATGTATTATTCTTTTTTTTTTTAAGATTTATTTATTGTTTTTGACACAGAGAGAGAGAGAGAGATACAGAGTCAGAGACAGAGAGAAGGGGGAGGGCCCAGAACAGTCTCCATAGTTGCACATCATTGGTTTTTCCACACAGTTTCATTCCACAGTTGGGTACGGGGCTGCACAGGGCAGGAACTGGGCCAGGGTCTCGCCCTGGTGAGAACTGAACTGGGGGCACTCCCCAGTTCAGCATATGGGTCCACACCGGCTGGGGCTAGGATTCGATCCTCGGTCCCCGGGGCTGCAAAGTGAGCGCTTAACCCACTGAGCCATCCCGGCTTCCCCGAACTATGTATTATTCAATAGTAGACACTGAAGCCACACCTGTAAAGACAGACAAAGGAGTCTGCTTTCATAAAATTAATGTGCTATTAGGTTGGAAAGTATATATGTGTGTGGCAGGGGGTGAGGTGGGGAAACTGACCATATAATTTTGGATGGTGAGTGGCATGAAGAAAATAAATGAGTGATATATCTGAAAGAGTGACAGCTACCTTAGCAAAGTTTCTGTCTAAGTGACTTCTGAGCTGAGACTGAACTACAGGAGCACTCCCCACCCCATCTAGAAAGTATTAAAAGCAGTTAACAGCTGGGCCAAGGTCCTAAAGAGTATAGTAGCCCCCCTTATCCAAGGAGGATAAGTTTTCCAAGGCCCCAGTGGATGCCTGAAACCATATGGTACTGAACCTTATATATACTATGTTTCCCTATATGTACATACCTGTGATCAGTACTTGATAAACTAGGCACAGTAAGAGATTAACTAATAATAAAATAGAACAATTATAACTATACTGTAACAAAAACTATGTGAATATGGTCTCTCAATATGTCTTGTACTATACTCACCCTTCTTGTGATGATGTGAGATGATACAATGCCTACATGAGATGAAGTAGGGTGAATGACAGGCATTGTTACATAGCTTGAACATAAAAGCATTGCAATACCCTGACAGCTGATCTAATAAGACACTAAGTGACTAATGGGCAGGTAGCATATACAATATGGATATGCTGGACAAAGGGATGATTCACATCCCAGGCACATAATTTAAAACTTATGAATTGTTTACTTCTGTAATTTTCTGTTTATCACTTTTGGACTGCAGTTGATAGCAGGCAACTAAAAGGAGGAAGGAGAAAACGCAGGTAAGGGGCCACTACTGTATCCATCTGTGACTTTGAGGAACAGAAAGGCCATAGTAACTGAAGGCAATACAAGATGAGGCCAGGTAGGCAGCAGCCCCGTATTGTAAGATAGGACTTTGTATGTAAGGAACTAAATTTTATTCTAAAGGGAAGCCAAGAGTGACTAATAATTAATTTCAAAAGCTCTAGCTACTCTGCTGAAAATAACTGGAAGTGACAAAAGTGGAAGCTTGTGGCAGAACTAGAACTAAAATTCTAGTGTCTTCACTTAAAGGGCTGAGTATTTCCTCAGCACTCCTATTTGCTGAGCGCTTACGATGAACAGACAGACCTCTTGCCTTCGTGGGGCTCACAGGCTTCTGGGCGTAAGAAACAGCACGTGTGACGGTTCGGAGACCTTAGCTGCAAGAGCTAATAGGGACCCCGGAGACTGCCTAGTCCAAACTCCCTGGCCTGAGCGAGAATACTTTGTACTTAGGGTAGCCATGTGAGTGGGAAGGCCGTTGACTTTTGAAGGAAAAAAAAGGCCGAGGCATTCCTCCTCTGCTCCACCTCCTCCACCTGCACTTGCGTCCCCACCTTCACCCGCGTTCTACACCCCTGTCCCTGGGGAGAGTCAAGCGAGTTAACAGCTTGTGGCCGTCTCACAGTGAGGACCGAGAAAAGAAACCCTGGCCGAGGTGACATTCCCCAATTTCCGCACGGAAACCACTGCGCTCTCCGCAGCGAGAGGGGGCGGGGCCCGGCCTCGGGAGGTTCTTGCGCCTGCGCAGGAGACCAAACCCGCGGAGGTGGGATTAGATTCGCCGGAAGCTTGCGCTCCCGACTTCTGCTTCCGGGTCGGAGCCATGGCGGTGGCAAATTCAAGCCCTGTCAACCCCGTGGTGTTCTTTGATGTCAGCATTGGCGGCCAGGTGAGACCTGGGAAGCCACCCAAACCTGCGCCAAAGGGAAACTGCACAGGATCAGGCAGGCAGAACTCACTCGCCCAGGGACAGTGGGCTCAGGAAGCCACAGAGGGAAATTAGACCAGAACCTACCCTCCTCTGGGGGTGGGGGGATGTAAGGGAGAGGATGAGGAATTTTGCTTCCTCTTCTCACCCATCCTAGCGCCCTGCTTGTGGGAAGTCTGGGAGGAACGAAAAGATAAGCTACAGAGGCAGAGGTGGGAAAGATCAAGTACATGGGGGAGGGAGCCTTTCATGGCCCCTGTTCGGTGAGGCCATCATGGTCTTGGACTGGGCCTTCTGACCGGCTCCCGCCTGTTACAGGAAGTTGGCCGCATGAAGATCGAGCTCTTTGCAGACGTTGTGCCTAAGACTGCCGAGAACTTTAGGTAAGAAGATGCTCCAGCTTTGTCGGATTAGCCAAACCAGAAACTAAGCCCTAGTCTACGGAGTCGTCTGCCTGCCTCTATCCGTGCACTCACTGCCTGTGAGGTCTAATTCGTTTGGGTATTACTCTACCTGAATAGTCCCCGTTTTGACTGTTCCATGTCAGTTTATGTTGTTTGTATGCCTGGGGGTCTGGACGTGTGTCTGGCCGGTTGTGTCTGTACTCACTCCTACAGAGGTTAGGAGCGCTCACTGCTGTGATGTGGTGACTGAGACCTTCACTCTTCCCTTTCAGGCAGTTCTGCACTGGAGAATTCAGGTCAGTCTCAGACGTTGTTGACTTCTGCTTGCTCCTGAGGGGTGTCCTGGGACTGCAGTGAGGTTATTAAGGGAACCACAGCAGGACTTGAATGATTACTGGTGATAATAATAGAAGCTAATACCCCAAGGGTCTTCCTTCAGTTTATTTGCCATCTTTAGCTCTCTTTTTAAGTATATTATTGTCTTTGAGAGAATGTGAGAGAGAGATAGAAGGGGTTAGGGCCCAGAGTAGTCTTCATAGTTTATATCGTTAGTTGTGACATAGTTTCATTCCGCACCCATGGATGTAGGAGACAGCATGGTGCAGGAACCGAACCAGGGGCCTCCCTCATGGGAGGCAAGAATCTTAACCACCACAGTTTAAGCATATGGGCTTGCACGGGCCAGAATCAGGATTCAATACCCAGATCTCGTGGTTGCTAGGCAAGTGCTCAACCTATTGAGCTATCCCAGCATCCCCATCTTTATCTCTCTTGTCCTGACTGTCTTTAGGAGAGTCCCTTTGGCTCGTGTCTGTGGTAAATTGGAAAAGCCTAAGGTTACCTGTCATCATTCCAAGTCTCTTTTCTTTTTGGTTATAGAAAAGATGGGGTTCCGATTGGATACAAAGGGAGCACTTTCCACAGGTAAGGCCCACGGTAAACCATCCTGGTGGCTTTTAGAATTACTTCCTTGGGGGATTAGTCTTTTTAGAGGAAAATAAAACCACAGGGTAATTCTTAGATCTTGAGAAGGAATGTTTTTGTGACCTCAACAATTGTTTTGAAGATTTATTAAAAGCCAAAGTGATAAACATTGTATTTTGAAATCAAAGTTAATCTAAACTACAATGAATGAGTCAATGTTTTTCTAAACCACACAATCTTATCTCAGAATCCTTTGTTCTCTGTTTCAGGGTCATAAAGGATTTCATGATTCAGGGTGGGGATTTTGTTAATGTAAGTACTGTTCCTTTCCTATCAAAGACTTAACTGGTGTTTTTGTTGTTGTTATTGCTGCTGCTACTATTTTTATTACAGGGATGCAGTCTTAAGGCTTGTGAACAGTAGCCAAGTTTGATGGGGGGAGAAGATGGGGATGGCAATGGGAATGTCCTTGAGAGCTGCTGGCTACTACTCAACTGTATTAGTAGATGACAGATACCAGCACTTTGAGTCACAGACTTCCAAATCTCAGCCTCTTAGGGCCAGAAACTGACTGAATTTCCCCAGTATACCTGTAGATGATCCATGACAGACCCAAATTAATTAGTCACATAAAACTTAGCTAGAAGTCAGATGCAGTTTGTTTTAACTAAATAGTATTAAGTCCCTTTCCAGTGAGCTAAATGCTTATGCCCCATTTTGCCTTCTGGAATCACAGTACCTGGAAATCTGAGGTTTTACTGAGAAGTTGATAAGTGTATAAGGAATTGCAGCAAGATAGGTAGATTATTCTCGAGCGTTATTTCCTCTATACACTGGGAATAGCCCTTCATTACTAAATATGACTTTCTTATGACTAGACTATGTGTCCCCTATATTAAGTCTTCTCTTTCCTTGACTTTAGAGGGTTCTGAATAAACCACATTTTTTTTTTCTTTCTTGTTTTATTGTTTTTGACAGAGAGAGCAGGGGGAGGGCCCAGAGCAGTCTCCACAGTTGTACGTCATCAGTTTTCCACATGGTTTCATTACACATAGGTGGGCCAGGGCCCTACAGGGTGAGAGTAATAGATAGTGTGATTGTAGAGAATGATGTAGTAGCTAGTCTGTCTCCTAGTTTTATTGGAAAATTAGAAATGAACATTTTTTTCTTTATGTATTTATGTAACAGATACAAACATACAGTTAGAAATAGAATGGCTCACATTTGTATAGTGCTATATTGATTGTGAAGTCTTTTCTCAGACATTATCTAATTAGATCTTCATGGCAATATTGTAAAGAGTAGGTGATTTTTATCCTCACTAGATACTTGAGGAAACAGGCTCAGAGATAGGGAGTAAGTTCCCCAGATCATAGATGATAGGTCTGGAACTCAAATCCAGGTCTTTCTACTATACAGAGATTGGTTTTATTGGTAACCTTTAGTAAAATAAAGGTTTGAATTTGACGATTTTCCTTTCTTCCCTAGCTTACATTAATCCCCTTTCTACCATACACCCAATATTCTTTTTCTTTACTAACTGGCTGGGAAAGATTGGTCTCTTGGCACCCTCTCAGTATTACTTCAAGCCCAGAGATTCTGTTTAAGGTACTGCAAATATGGCCTCGGTCAAGTTGCTTTATTATCCTCACTTAAGATTGCTCACCTGAAAAATGAGGAAAATGATAATGCTTATTCCACAGGATTGTTGGAAGAGCAAAGAGATAATGCAAATAAAGCTAGTTTAATCAGTAATTGGGGATTTATGATTCATGAAACTCAAAGGAAGAAACAGTACTAGGAATTGGAAAGCCACATAGAACCAAGGCAGTACTTTCTCTCTGCTTCTCCAGTGCTCTTTACACATGTTGAATCCTTTTTCTGTTCTTTAGCCCACCTTTCAGAAAATAGTCACCTCCAGCTTCCGAGTTCACACAAGTTCAACTTCAAAGAGAGCACCTACCTATATCCTTCATGATTCCCAGAGAAGGAACTCCAGTTGGCCCAGCATGAGTTGGGCATCCTCCCTTGGACCAGTCAGCTTTTGGCCAGTATCACATTGTACAGACTAGACTTCCAAGAGCCCACCCACCCAACATAGTTTGGAGGTAGAGTGGGGTAGTCAGTTACATGGGTACTTTTCTATGACTGTAGACATGAGATTATGTATGTGATCACTGACTTTTCCTGGGTCTTAGCTATATTTCTAGAGGTCAAGCTATGACCTCTTTTACCCAATCTGTGAGAAGACCTGGCCATTTTGTAAGCCGCAGGTGCCTTGGATGGGGCTTGCTTTGATTGCAGGATAGAGTCAAAGAGGTGTGCCTCCCCAAATGACCAACAAGAATAAGAGTGAAGTATTTTTGTTGTTTTAAAGATTTATTGTTTTGATAGAGACAGAGAGATAGAGAGAAGGGTGAGGAGGGCCAGAACAGTCTCCATAGTTGTGCATCATCAGTTTTCAATATAGTTTTATTCCACACAGTGCGGGGGGGAAGGGCACGCAGGGTGGAGACCAGGCTGGGGGCCTCCCACACAGGAGGCACACCCCACAAGCTGGGGGCCAAACCAGGGGCCTCCCACATGGGAGCTTGCAGTGGCAAGAACCAAACTGGGGCCACACCCCAGTTCAGCATATGGATCCACATGGGCCGGGGTCAGGATTGGATCATCGGACCCCAGGACTACAAAGCCAGTGCTTAATCCGCTGAGCCATCCCGGCTTCCCCAAGAATGGACTTTTAAAGAAACTAGGCTTTAGGTGCAGCAGCATTCCTCTTTTGGCCTCTGGGAGATTAAACACTTGCAAGTTGCTAACACTTCTCTTCTCTCTGCTCAGGGAGATGGTACTGGAGTTGCCAGTATTTATCGGGGGCCATTTGCAGATGAAAATTTTAAACTTAGACACTCAGCTCCAGGCCTGCTTTCCATGGTAAGTGAGGTCCAATCAAGGTTTTGGGTTAGATTGATAGCCTGCTGGTTTCTGGGCCCCTCTGAGGCTCAGTGCTGTCTCTTGGGATAGAATGCTTTTCTTCTTTTGCTCAGTCCAGGACTCACCTCTGTCGCACCCACCTTATTCCTCATTCTGGTTTGCTTTTGTTGGGCTGGGCCCACGAACAGGCTGGGGAACCAAAGTTGAACTAGCGTATGTGTGTTTTCTTCCCTTTGTTTGAGCCAGGAGATGTGGCTAGGTGTTTAGTCTTGCTGCTCAGTGTGCAGCCAGTGTGCTTGCCAGACCCAGGGTTCACACACTCTTTGCTACACTCGCCAGGATTCTCGTAGTGCCTCTTCACTCACATTGCCTACTGGCCAGTCACCTCCTTTAGCTTGTTCACCAACCCCTCCTACTCCTTTGCCCCAGCACCTCCTCCCCATTTATAAGCCCCACTCATACATCTCACTCCTCTTTCATAGCCCTCTGCTCATCTATCTCACTTAAACCCCTTCATCTACCCTACCTCTGCCTACCTCTGCTCACTCTCCTTCATGCTCTTTCCCCTTATACATCCCTCACTCTTCATTTTCCCTTACCCTTCTTAACCTTGCTTCTCTCCCTCTCTAACCCTCCCCCCCGCCTCCCATCTCATTATCCATTTTCTTGTCAGTGCTCCAACTCTCACTCTCCCAGACCCAGTGTTTATATGTTCTGTGTCCTGGTTGCCCCCTCTTCCACTCTTCTACTCAGGCATTTATCAAGTAAAGATTCATTGATAGTCTCTCTGTTTCAGGCCTCATGTAAGGCATAAGACCTGATCCCTGCTCTAGTGACACTTAACATCTAATGGGGAATTGCACATGCACAGTGATAAGTCTAGTACAGTGTAATTCACACTGTTGTTGTATTAAGCTGAGGCTATCTGAAAATACGTAAAAATATTGTAAGGGCCTCAAGGAATGAGGAAAATTGCTCCTAGGGGTTGAGCAAGGCTGCTTCACAGAAGGGACATTTGAATTCTTGCAAGAGTTCCATACCAGATGGCATTTTAGGTTGAGCATACAGCCTAGGCATGGTCACAAAGGTATGTGACCATGATGGCATAGTCAAGAGGCAGAAATTGAGGAAGATCGTGAGAGCACAGAATGTGAATGGTGGAGGGAATATCAGTAGAGACTACAGGAGAGGCAGGTGGGTCTGGCTCCTGAAGGGCTTTACATGGCAAAACAAGGATAAGGTGTATGGACTTCCTTTCGTAGGTTATGGAGAGCCATATACTTTTTAAAGGAGGGTTGATTAGCTTTGTGTTTTAGAATGAAGATCTATCTGGCTGCAATGCGAGTAGCAGATGGAAATGGAGAGGCTGGGGCAGAGAAACCAGTTACAAGAATGCGATAATAATTGAGTGAGGCTTTCACAGCACACAGGGTAGGATCTAGTTGATTGCAAGCCCCCTTTTAGGAAAGCGAGGCTGGGCAAGTGCAGGTAGAGGGTGCAGAAGTGGCTTAAGTGGGCTTGGGTCTTTACCAGGGGGATGAGAACCCCTTTAAGTGCATGCCGCTATGTTAACATCTATGGAGGAGTCAGAAAAATGAAAGGAAGCCTTGGTCTCTGCTCCCTTCAGGCTAACACTGGTTGAGTTATGCTGTCACATATCTTTTATTTTTAAGATTTATTTTTTTAAGATTTTTATTGTTTTTTGACAGACAGACAAAGAGAGACAGAGAGAAGGGGGAGGGCCCAGAGCAGTCTCCATAGTTGACAGCATTAGTTTTTCATATAGTTTCACTCCACAGGTGGGCATGGGGCTACGCATGGCAGTAACTGGACCAGGAGCCTCCCACATAGGCCCCAGCAAGAACTGAACTGGGGACGCACCCCAGTTCAGCATATGGGTCCACCTGGGTCGGAGCTGGGACTCGATCCTTGGTCCCTGGGGCTGCAAAGCAAGCAATTAACCCGCTGAGCCATCCCAGCTTCCCCTATTTTTTTTTTGTTTTTGACAGAGGGAGCGGTAAAGAGACAGAGAGAAGGGAGAGGGCTCAGAACAGTCTTCATAGTTGCACGTCATCGGGTTTTCCACATAGTTTCATTCCACAGGTGGGCGCAGGGCTGCACAGGGCAGGAACTGGGCCGGGGTCTCTCCACGGTGAGAACCGAACTGGGGGCACTCCCCAGTTCAGCATATGGGTCCATACAGGCCGGGATTTGATCCTCAGTCCCCGGGGCTGCAAAGTGAGCACTTAACCCATTGAGCCATCCCGGCTTTCTTATAGCATAATTGTTTTTGCTTATATTCTCCATTAAATCATGAGTTCCTAAAAGTCAGGGACTGGGTCTCATTGATCTCTAAGCTGTGTATACCTGATACAGAAAGGTGCTGAGCAGATATTGATGAATGACTGCAAGGTAATCAGACTTAATGGCTAACATTTATTGAGCACTTACTCAACAAGCACCTTATGGCATTTATTTTAATTCTCTCAGCATTCCTTTAAGATAGGTACAAATGAGGAAACTAAGGCAGAGAGAGGGTATGTGACTAAACTAAGGTCACGAAGTCAATGGTGAAACTGGGATTAAAGCTAGATCATCTGGTTCCAGAGCTGGATCTCTAAACCAGTAAGCTATACTGCCTGGAAGAATAAATATGTGGTGAAGGCCAGAGCTGTCTCCAGAGCTATAGAAACACATTCTATGACTTGTCCTGCCTGCTTGCTAATAAATGTTTAGACATTGAGCAGCAAAGTAGATAGATTAGGTAGGTAGTAGATGGACAGACAGACACAGACAGGAAGGGATAATTGGGACCCCTCAGAAGCCTGTCCCTTGTTCCAAAGCGTGGCCTATTCTGACAGGCCCAGGCAGTCAGTCCCTTAACTTTCATATATAAGATGTTCCTGAGGGGAAGCCGGGATGGCTCAGTGGGCTGAGTGCTCACTTTGCAGCGCCGAGGACCGGGGATCGAGTCCCGACCCCGGCCCGTGTGGAACCATGTGCTGGGCTGGGAGCTCCCCCAGTTCAGTTCTCTCTCTGTCTCTGTATCTCTCTCTCTGTCTCTGTCATAATAAATAAATAAATATATATGGGGGGGGGGGGAATGTTCCTGAATACATGCAAAATAACCCAAATAGCTTCATCTTACTTGGGCAGTTTCTAAAGTATAATGTAAAATTCCCAATTGGAGCCCACCTTTACACAATGTCTTTAGTGTGTTTTTTGTATTTCATTCACATTTTTATTTCTTCACACTTGAACAAAGAATCAATTTAAGTCCATTAAAATCTGATTAAGGCTAGTAATCTAATAATTTCCAGTTTTGCTTCAGTTGTAGTTTTATGAGACCTGTGCTCTTCATAGTACCTACCAGTACTTTCAGTTTTCCATTTTCTACTCATTCTTTCCCAAAATAAGGGAAGTATGCAATAAAATACATAGTTATACAGACATTGTTGTAAGACAGTGCTGCTGAAACTTAACTTTGGTTTGCTGATAATACAAAAAAATCTGAATTTAGCATATTAAAGGCAGTTTATGGGTATCAATATATAATGTACAAAAGCACTTCATATGAAAGTCAAATGTGTCTTTACAAAATATCACTCTGCCTTGTAATTATGTTATTTAATGTAAAAATTTCAAGGGAGGAAAAGAGAAGGGCTATGGCTACAGTCAGATTTTCTATTAAAAAAAATACTTTTTCCTATAAAATTCAGTAATAAAGGATTTTGGATATACCAGTAAAAAGCAAATATCATTGATTAAATTGTCTTTTTTTCTAGCATAGCACTAGTGACTTCTTGCACCTTAAATTTTTTAAATTACCATTGTTGTAATATAGTGCAAAGCCATTCAGACAAAACAGCTTATGACATATGCAACAGACCTTTTCTCACCTGGTAGCTAATTTGTAACTACATGTATACTTCAGTTATAACTAGTATTGGACTAAATATAGCAAAATGAGGTCCCATAACAATTGTTCCCATTATAAAAATTCACACTGTAGAAGAAATGTACTTATATTCAAGGCTCTAATTGCTTGAGGGCAGTTATTGTGTGTCCTTTTCATTTCTATCCTTGGGTCCTAGCTCAGTCCCTGGCTCATAATAGATGCTCAGTAAGGCTTGCTGAAAGAAAGTATGGAGCAATTAGAGCTACAGGCCCTTTTGAGAATTTTGCCCTTCAACTAGCATGTCTAGGAAAACTCATGGAAGGTATATTTGGTTTCCATCAGGCAAACAGTGGTCCCAGTACAAATGGCTGCCAGTTCTTCATCACCTGTTCTAAGTGTGACTGGCTGGATGGGAAGCATGTCGTGTTTGGTGAGTCTTACTCCTGTCCCATGGTCCAGGCTCCATTCACCCAGAGTGGGACTTCCAAAGGAGTCAGTTCCCACACTCATACCAAGACTGTTTGACTGGTTTAACTGCTCTGGGTAGTATTAGGGGAGGTGGAATTGGTGGGGGTGGGGAGGATGTGTGGAAGGACAAAGGGGCCATCTGATAAAGTGTATACCCACTTGGGTGATACGTACACTTGTGTGTCTGGATGAAAAACCCAGATGGTAGCATTTAAGAAATACCACACAGAGGCAGCATGGTGCAATGGGGCTTTGCAAATCACCCAGACCTAGGTTTGACTCCTAACTCTGCTACTTAACTAACTACATGTGATGTTGGGTAAGACATTTCACCCCCACTGAATCTCAATTTCCTGAAGTTGGTATGAGGATCAAATGAGATAATGGTGAGAATGGGCATTGGAATCTGGAAAATGCTATACAAATGAGAATAGTAAAGTCCAGCTCATATTCTTCCTGTAGGAAAAATCATTGATGGACTTCTAGTGATGAGAAAGATTGAGGTGAGTCCTGTTTTGATTTCCTCTTTCTCAGCCTTTCTGTTCTGGTACCTACTACCCTAGCAGTGTTGACAGTTAAGAGAACCCTAAGCAGGCTCCAGTCTTCACTGCCTCTACTGCATGGACTTCCCAAAGAAAATAGGGAAGAGCCCACGTGCCTCCCAAGTTTTCCAGGCCCATAGTTAGCCTCTCTAGTGCACACTGAGCTTTGGTGTCTGGGGCCCCTTCACCTACTTGATAAAATCCAGTCAGCATTGCATTCAAGATCCTTTATGACCCAGTTCCTGCCTATCTCTGCATGGCCCCTTCTGCTACTGCCTCCTCCATGTTCCAGGCATATCAGGCTACTAGCTTTTCTCTAAATGTGCTGTACACGCCCCTGCTTCGTGCTCCTTCTTGCTCCTGAATCTTTGCTCATGCTGTTTACTCCATCTGGAATGCTCTTTTCTTTTCCTCCTGTGAGATTCCAATCATCCTTCCAGGCCCACCTCAAATAATGCCATTCTGTGAATCCTTCCTTGACCTCTTTAAGCAATGTTCAGTTGCTTCCTTTGCCCTATATACACTTCCTTATAACATATTACATTGTTACATATCACAGGTTTGATATTTTTAAAATGTACATTTTATGTTCGATCTGTGTTATATGCTTGACCTTTCTGCTAGGACAGGGACTGTTGTCATATCAGTCTCTGAATCCTCAGTCCTTGGCACGGGCTGGCAGACATCAGTAAATGTTTGGGGAGTGTGTATCTGAGTGGATCACTCTCCACTGTGCTTTCTCTCCTAGAATGTTCCCACAGGCCCCAACAATAAGCCCAAGCTGCCTGTGATAATCTCACAGTGTGGGGAGATGTAGTCCTTAGCAAGGCCGGGTCAGGTAAGTGTGTCTTTCTCTTCTTGGTGAGGGGTCTTCCCAGAGAAGGCAGCATGGTCTAGGAGAGAACATTAGACTTGAAGACATGGGATTGAGCTCATGTCCTCTCTGTGTGACCTTGCGGAAATCATTTCCCTTCTCTGGGCCTGTTTCCTCATCTGTCAAATAGAGAGAATACCTATCTCCTAGGATCACTGTAAAGATCCAAGAGAAAGGGTTATTTAGGCACTTTACTTTTCTAACACTTTGTAGTTTACAAAATATCTATCTGAAAACCAGCAGGCACTTTCTGACAGCTTTCTCCTACTACCATTCTATTCAGGAGCTCCACTAGAGGGACGTGGCCCCAGGTCAGGTGACTCCCTGCTGGGACTAGATTGGGCAGCCTGGAGATACTCCTTTCATGCTTCGCATTAGAACTGATGGTGCATTCCAGGCCCCGACTTTGTGTTTGCCAGCCTCATAGGTGAACAGGACACATTTCTCAGCCCCACCTCCTACCCAGCTTTGCCACTGCCTGCTCTGTGCTAGACATCGTGCTAGGCATGTAGAGGTGGGCAAAGAACTGAAAGATGTCTCTACCGTTCAGGAGCACTGAAAGATGTCTCTACCGTTCATGGGGAATCAGACATTCTCAGAGTTGATCACTGTTAATATAAGTGACATTGCTGAAAAGCCAAGTGTCATAAGAATTCAAGAGAGAAATTGATCACTTCCATCTGGAGTGATCACTTTCTCTCTCTCTTTCCCTCTCCCGGTCTCTGCAGAAAGATTCACCAATGATTAACATTCTTGTTTTATCATTTTGCTTTGACATTTCTTTCTTTCTCTCTTTTATCTACTCATTTTCCTATTCCCTCTCCTCCTATCTCCTGCTTTCCTTCCTACCTTCCTACTTTCTCTTCCTTCATTTCTTTCCCATTTGAAAGCTGAAACCTTCCTAACACTACCCATAAATACTCTGCAAGCAACTCCTAAAAACAAGAATGTCTTATATAACCACAGTAATAATATCTAATATACCGGTACATGTTCAAACTCCCCAGTTGTCCATAAAGTAACTTCCATAGCTCTTTAAAAATGTGATCAAGGTCCACACATATCATTCATTATTTTTAATTATGTAAGTAACATAATCTCTTAAAAATTTTCACACAAAACAGTTAAAATGAATGTCCCACCTCCCTCCCTTTGACAACACCCCAGCCCCAATCTCACCACTCTCCTTAGAGGTAATTTCTTTTATCATTTGATGTATATCCACCAGGGTCTTTTCTTTGCCTATCTGATGTTGGGAGGTTTTGTTTTTCCTAAGTGACATTATACTAATATATTGTTCATCATTGTTTTTTCCATTTGGCATTATGTCCTGAAGACTTTTCCTTCTCCAAGTAAAACAACTTTGTATTAAAAAAAAAAAATGACATAAATTTCTATGATTTGAATAGTTATATATTCTGACTGTTAGTTCTTTATTTTATATGTTGTGACATGTTCTCCAGAATATATTAAGAAAACATTGACAGTGTATTGCTTATCTTAACTTTGGTTATATCCTTGTTAAACAGAAATTCTAAATTTTGATAAGGGGAAGCGGGGATGGCTCAGTGGGTTAAGCGCTCACTTTGCAGCGCCGGGGACCGGGGATCAAATCCCGGCCCCGGCCCTTGCGGAACCATATGCTGAACTGGGAGCTCCCCCAGTTCAGTTCTCTCTCTGTGTCTGTCTCTGTATCGCTCTCTCTCTGTCAAAAATAAATAAATAAATAAAAATTAAAAAGGGGGGGGGCGGGGGAGCCAGGATGGCTCAGTGGGTTAAGCGCTCACTTTGCAGTGCCGGGGACCGAGGATCAAATCCCGGCCACGGCCCATGTGGAACCATATGCTGAACTGGGCGCTCCCCCAGTTCAGTTCTCTCTCTGTCTCTCTCTCTCTCTCTCTCTCTGTCAAAAATAAATAGATAAATAAAAATATATTTAAATTTTGATAAGGTCAAAATTATCAGTCTTTCCTTTATGGCTTTTGTGTTTTATCTTGTTTAAGAAGGTCTTTACTACCTAGATCCTAGTGTCTTCTGTTTTTTGTTTTCTTTTCACTATTTCTTTAGTTTTATTTGTATTTTTATGTATTCTGCCCTTTTTTTTTCCAAATGGAGATCTAGTCAAATACCAGACCATTTTAATGACTATTCCTCTGTCCGTGACTTATTTTGTGTTCACAGCATCTGGCACTTAGAGGCATTCAGTAAATACTTATTACATGAGTTAATAGAGAGGGAGAATGTCAGGTATTTTAGGCAGGGGACTGGTGTGAGCAAATGCTGAGGCAGGAATGCACAAGTGTGTGCTGGAAGCTGCACATGTACCTTTCCCTTGTCCAGCCAGATGGTCCCTTCTCAGGCCCACTTGACCCCCTGAGCTTTCCTTTCTGCCAGCACTAGAGGCCCCTAGACCCAATCTGCATTCCCCTTTCAAAAGCTGCTGGCCATTGCCTTGCTCTCCCCCTCATTTCTTTGCTGTAACTAAAGCTGAGCTCATAGGTTCTTTTCCTTCTAAAGATTGACCAGTGATCACTACCAGAGAACAGAAGATAACAAAAAGAATATACTTAGAAATGTATTCTTTTTGTTTGGGGGTCTCCTTTCTATATTTTTTCTCAGTCTCATAGAAAATGACTAGATCCCCTAGTTCAGTTCTTTCTCTGTCTCTGTATCTCTCTCTCTCTCTCTCCTCTGTCAAAATAAAAAAATAAAAATATATAAAAAAAAAAAAAAAAAAAAAAAAAAAAAAAAAAAAAAAAAAAAAAAAGGGGAAGCTGGGATGGCTCAGTGGGTTAAGCGCTCGCTTTGCAGTGCCGGGGACCGAGGATCGAATCCCGCCCCCGGCCCCGGCCCATGCGGACCCATGTGCTGAACTGGGAGTTCCCCTAGTTCAGTTCTTTCTCTGTCTCTGTATCTCTCTCTCTCTCTCTCTCCTCTGTCAAAATAAAAAAATAAAAATATATAAAAAAGATGAAATTCTGTCATTTGCAGCAGCATGGATGGAACTTGAGGTCATCATGGTAAGTGAAATAAGCCAGACAGAAAAAGCTAAGAACCACATGACTTTACTCATGTGGAATATACAACTGAAAGCAACAAAGAAACAAAATCTCATGGACATCATCATGAGGTAGGGGAGCTG
>PVKE010031040.1:0-19278 GCA_004027555.1 Craseonycteris thonglongyai
GGAAACTTAATCTTATTTAGATGAAATATTTCCCAAAGTTATCTACAGATTTAATGTAACCTTATCAAAATCCCAATGGACTCATAGAAAAATGGAAAAGCTGATCTTAAAATTCATATGGAACTGCAAGGAACCCAGAATAACCAAAACAATTTTGAAAAAGAACAAAACAAAAACGTATCACACTTTTCAATTTAAAAACTTAACTCCAAAACTACAGTAATCAAAACATGTGATAGTGACATAAGGACAGACATGTAGACAAATGAAATAAAATTGAAATCCCAGATATATACCCACACATCTATGATCAATTCATTTTCAATATGGGTGTCAAGATTATTCAATTGGAAAAATAATAGTCTCTTTAAAGATGGTGCTGGGACAACTGGATATTCACATGGAGAAACATAAAGTTGGTCTCCAACATCACACAATTTACAAAAATTAACTCAAAACTGATGAAAGATCTAAATGCCAGAGCTAACACTATAAAGTTTAGAATAAAACATGAAATTTTATAAATAGAACATGGATTCTTAGATATGATACCAAAAGTACAAACAGCAAAAGAAAAAGTAAGTAAACTGAACTGCATCAAAATTTAAAATGTCTATTCATCAAAGGGCATTATCAAGACAGTGAAAAACAAACCACAGTTGCAGATCATATATTTGATAAGAGTCTAGTATCCAAAATATATGAAGAACTCTCCCAACTCAACAATAAAAAGACAACCCAATTTTAAAAAATGGGTAAAGGATTTGAATAGATAGTTCTGCTAAGATAAAGAAATGGCCAATAAGCACATTAAAAGGTGCTCAATATCATTATTCATTAGGGAAATGCAAATCAAAACCACAATGAGATACCACTTCATACCTACTAGGATAGCTATAATAAAAAACTGAAAATTATTAAGTGTTGACAAGGATGTTAGGGGGGGAATGTAACATGGTACAGCCACTGTGGAAAACAATTTGGCAGTTCCTCAAAGAGTTAAACATAGATTTACTCTATGACCAAGCAATTTCACTCCCATGTATGTACCCAAAAGAAAGAGACATTCAAACAAATACTTGCACATGGATGTCCATAGCCCCATTCATAAGAGCCAAAAGGTGGAAACAACCCAAATGTCTATCAATGGACAAATAAACAAAATATGTTCTATCCATACAATGGAATATTATTCAACTATAAAAAATAATGAAGTACTGACACATGCTACAGCATGGGTGAACCTTGGAAAAATAATGCTAAGTGAAAGAAGACACTTGCAAAAGGCCACACACTGTATGATTTACTTTGTGTGAGATATCCAGAATAGGTAAATCTATGGAGAAAGAAAGCAGATTAGGGCTTGCCAGGGTCTCGGAGTGTGTGCGGCGGGGACAGAGAGTGACTGCGTATGAGATCTCTCAGCGAAGATGAAAATGTTTAGAACTAGATAGAGATGAAGGTTAAACAATATTGTGAATGTACTAAATGCCATTGAATTGTACAATTTTTTTTTTTAGGTTTTTTTTTAATATTATTATATTTTATTGTTAAATTTAATGAATTGTACAATTTAAAAGGATTAAATTTATGTGCATCTCACTCCCCACCCTCCTACCCCCAAGAAATATTAGAGTTGGGGAATCCTGGGAATTCCACTGCTTAATGCTTAAGACCTGAAGTTCAGGAACAGGAAGGAATTCTACTCTTTACCCAGAGCAGACGGCCCTGCCCTTTCTCTTGCTTTGATTCTCATCCTCAGCATTTCAAAAACTGTTCCCATTTACTAGCCACTTACTATGAGACTCTGTTTAGAACGTTCTGTGTGTGGCCATACGAATGCTTCAATAAACCTGTGAACAAACTGCTATGATCCTTATTTTAGAGGGGAGGGGACTGAGTCCTGGAGAGAAGTCACTTGTGCCTAAAGTTCCACAGCCAGGTGGTTTGACACCAAATCCATACCAACCACGTGGCAGTGATTTTCCAAGAACAGCTGCAATGAATTTCTGGCCCCACATGCTCTTCCAGAACCATGTCACTCCCCCATCAGAGATGGAGTGTATATTCTCTGAAGGCCTGAGCAAATAAAAAACCACAGGAGCACTGCTGTGTGTTTGCCAAGACCAGATCCAGGGATGCCAGGATAGCTCAGTGGTTGAGCGCTTGCCTCGCAATCATGAGGTCTGGGGTTCAATCCGGCCTAGACCCACACAACCCGATATGCTAAACTGCGGCACAACTGGTAACCACTGAAATGGCTCGGTGGTGATGGTTCTCGCCTCCCATGCAAGAGACCCCCAGTTCAGTTCCCGCCCTGCGTGGCTCCACATCCACCTGTGTGGAATGAAGCCACATCACATCTGATGATGCTGAACTATGGAGACTGCTCTGCCTGCCCCCCCCCAATCCCCGCCCTCCCTCAACTGCTCTCAAAACAGTAAAACAAAATAATTAAAATAAGAGAAGACCAGGTTCAACAGGGAAGCATAGCGTCCCTCTTGGCTGGTGCTCATGCTGAAGCTCTCTCTTCCTCTTTTAGTCTTTCTCAACTCCTTTTGGGGGCCCTGTGCTGCCATGCAACAAATCCAGCTTTCCTGAAGCCTCCACGCAGCAAAGACTCTGCAGAGAGGCCCTGAGACTACATGAACAGCGGTGTCTGGCCAGTCTCCTGGTGTTACCGCTCCAGATACCATCTGATTGCAACCACATGAGAGACCCTGGAGCTAGACCCACCAAGCAGAGCTCTTCCCAAATTCCTGACCTACAGAAAACATGAGAGATCATAAATGATGGTAAATTTAAGTCCCCCAATTTTGGAGCAATATGTTACCCACAACAGATCTGATACAACTACACTATCCTCCAGAAACAGCAGTTGCTTTCAGCTCTGGGTTTTGACTGTCTTCATACTAGCCTCTGGCAGGCACCCACCAGTAGACTCATCAATACTGACACCTTCACGTTTGTTTTCCACCCCTGGTTTCAGGTCTGAAATGGTGTGTGTGAGTGAGGAAGTTGGGGTATTGACTAGTTTGGGCAGGCTTGGAGCTCTTTGGAGTGGGGATATCTGAAATATGAAGGAATCCTAAAGTGGAGACCATTCGGGTCTGCAAGGAACAGGTATTGTTTTATTTGCCCAGCAACCCCGGCTTTTTAAAAAAATTAATTTCACATGTACAAGAGAACATAATACTTAGACATTTATAGACTTTATGTACTGATAACCCCAATAGGTCTATTTCCCATCTGATACCTTACATTATTGACTGCATTCCCTGTGCTGTACTTTGCATCCCGTGACTATATATATTCTTTTAAGCAATAGTTGACATTCAACATTATTTTATATTATTTTCATGTGTACAACACAGTGGGTAGGCACCTACATAATATACAAAGTGCTCCCGCTGATGGATCCAGTGCCCACCTGACACCACGCACGGCTTTTCTGACATTATTAACTATACTCCCCACACTGTACCTCACATCCCTGTAATCACTATGTAGCTACCCATTTGCATTTCCCAATCCCATCACCTTTGTCACCCATCTTCCCTCCCTTCTGACACCATCAGTTTGGGTCTATTTCTGTTTTGATTGTTCATTGGTTCCGTTCTTTAGATTCCACATATAAGTGGGATTGTATGGTATTTGTGTTTCTCAGTCTGACTTATTTCGCTTGGCATAACTTCTAGTTGCAAATGGCAAGATTTCATTTTTTTATCGTTGAGTACTACTCCATTGTGTAAATGGACCACAGCTTCTTTATTCATTTGTCTGTTGATGGTCATTTAGGTTTGTTCCTTATCTTGGCTATTGTAAATAATGCTGAATAAACACAGGGGTGCATATGTACTTTTTTAATTAGTGTTTTGGATTTCTTTGGAGTATCCCCCTGCTTTTGATAACAGACTCTGTATTTCCTTTAGGGAACTCCTTTTCAACACTAGATCAATTAATCTGGATGCTCCACTCTCCTCTGGCCAAGGGGTAGACAGTGACCCAAACCAGGCTAATCCCATGGCCTCCTGTCAGAATCTGAACCCAGAGTGTTGGGAGGTAGGTTCATCTCACAGTGGTCTCTGAAGGAACTGTCTCCTGGTGCAGCATTTCCAGGTTACCCCGCTCTCCGCCCTTTCTGATGCTGAATTCTCTGACTGTCCTTCAATTTTGGGAGATTCCTTATCCTTCCATTAATTTTATTTTAGAGTGAAGTTAGCCATATTAGTTTCTACTGCCAGCAGCCAAAGAACTGGCTAATGTAGGGACTGATCTCTGGTTTCCTACCAAATTGGGTGGGGTCTGAAGTCAGGGTCCAAGGGCTAGGCAGAATAAAAACTCTATTTTCCATCTTTTGCAGGTATGGATCTCCATTTGACTAGGTTCTGACCAGTGGGATATAATTAGAATGACACACAGCTCTGAAAAAGGAAAGGGTGTCCCCATTCATACTTCCCTCCTTTCTGTGGTTGGGATGAAGATGTGAAGGCCGGAGCAATGGCATCCATCTTGGATTAGGGAGTAGAAGCCATACTTCAACACAACAACCAGATAAAAGGAGCCATGACCCTGATGAGTGGAAAAGAGCCACACCAATGATGTACGGCCTCCCTTTGGATGTTTTTCATATGAAAAAGAAGCAAACTTCTATCTCACTGAAATCATGGTATCTATCACAAGCCTCAGAATTCTAACTGTGTGAACATTTCTGAGAAGACAGTCCAATTGTTGCTTTTATCTATTCTCACAGGGGACCTTGACAGCCCCCTCACCCCCAATTATAAAGAAACACAGGCAAAATGAAAGGAGGCTAAAGGAAGAGTGGGGGTTATAGTTTTAGAAGGGCCTGAGGGTGCCTTCTGGGGGCAAGAAACTTTCTACAACTTGATATGAGTGGGGCTCATCCATAATAAGAATTCATGGAGCTGGACATGGAGTGCACATGACTGTTGTATATATATGATCCTCAATGAGATTAGTTAGAGAAACATGAAGAACTATCGCTAATGAGGAGGAGGATGACAACCAGTACTTCCTATGTGCCAGGCATTGTTCTAAATCCTTTCTATTAACCCACTCAAACCCACAATAAACCTCTAAGTTAGGAGCTGGGAGTACAGCCCCCTTTCCAGATGAGGACACCAGGGTTGGAGAGGAGAGGGAAGTGGCTTGCCCAACTCCACTTGGTCAGCCAGGGATGGGGCTGGAATGCCAGGAAATGGGAGAGAAGAGTCCGCCAGCTTTGGGCTTTGGCAATACTCACGGAGTCCTTGAGTGCCAGGAAACAGTGGCAGATCCAGCGGCGGGTGGTCCCATCACGGCAGATGTAAGAGAAAGCCTTGTCCAGGTTGCGGTCAGGGGCACAAAAGGAGACCTTTTCGATGGTCTGGTCTACCAGCAGGTCCTGGGAGGGGCCGGGGGGGGGGGGCCAGGAGAGGAATGTGAACAATCTCTCATGTACTCATTCATTAGTGTCTGCTCTATATTCCATCCTGATTGGGGTGGGCACCCAGAAGTCACTGAAACAGCTGTGGGCCCTGCTAGCATGGGGCTCTCAGTTCACTGCAGGAATCAGACCCATTACTAGGACAGAGTCCAGAGTCACAGCCAGGCAGTGATGAAGAGGGCACAGGCAGAAGGGTGAGGGCACAGGCAGAGGGGTCAGGGCCAGGATCAGGGCAGCAAAGGGGCTGGCAGAAGCCAAGAGGAGGTGCCTGATGTGATTTGGGGTGAGGGAGGGCGAGTCAGGCAAAGCTTCCTGGAGGCAAAAGGCAGGGAGCAGTATTTGAGGCTGAGGAAAGTGCCTGTACAAAGGTGTTGATCCTGCTTGGTCATAACCTAACGCTCATAATGTACTGGCTGTCTCATCAAGCCATCTGTGGGTTAGAGGCAGGGCATTCCGGAGTGAGCAGATACCCAGATCCTGGCCCCATGGTGCTCCTGTCTGGCTGGGCAGATGACAATAAACACGCAATAGCTAGCATTCATTGATCTGAACACTTACACTTTACCAGGCATAGTTTTAAACTGTTTGCATATACTTTCTCAGATAATGGTAGGTATTATCCTCATTTGACTAATGATGCAATTGAGGCACAGCAGGGTACATCTTACACCTGGGATCACCCGCTGATAAGTGGGTGAGCTGAGACCCAAGCTGAGGCAGCTGCTCCACAGTCTTACCCACTCTCTCTGTTAGCTCACAAATGACCGCAGGACTCAATCCTGAATTATGGCTGTGAGGTATGCCAAGATGTTGCAAGAGAACATGGCATAGTCTAGAAGGTCTCTGAGGGAGGGACACCCTAGAGGTGGGTGGGAAAGCATCCTTGGCCCCATTCCAGCCGGGAGAGGACAGTGGCCCACTGGTGCCCACTCCCGCCCCCACGAGCCTCCTACCTTGGTCTTGTCATCCACCACTCGGAGCCCATCCGCTGACACCCACAGGACAGACTTCACAGACTTCCGGCCCATCTGGGGTGGAGGGGAGGATGGAGGGCGTGGTCAGGGCAGCCTCTTTCAGTCTGACCTTGCCCCTTCCCCACGCCAGCCACTCACTCACCGCCTTCAGCTTCTTCACAGCATCTTCACACACGTGCATTCCCCGGGACTCCTCCACCTCTACGTGGCCCAGGTACTTGGAAGGGAGGATGAGAAGACATGAAATAAGCATAGTAATCAGTAATCTCTAGTGTTTTCTGAGCAGCTGCCATGTGTCACGCAGTGTCCTACATACATCATACTTTTTTTTTAAAAGATTTATTTTATTGATTTTTGACAGAGAGAAACAGAGGCAGAGAGAGACAGAGAGAAGTGGGAGGGCCCAGAGCAGTCTCCATAGTTGACATTAGTTCTCCATATAGTTTCACTCCACAGGTGGGCACAGGGCTGCACAGGGCAGGAACTGGGCTGGGAGCCTCCAGCATAGGTCCCGGCAAGAACTGAACTGGGGGCACACCCCAGTTCAGCATGTGGGTCCGCATGGGCCGGGGCCGGGATTCGATCCTCGGTCCTCAGGGCTTCAAAGCGAGCGCTTTACCCGCTGAGCCATCCCAGCTTTCCCAACATCATACTTTTTAACTCGTTTACTCTGTACCTCTGCCCTATAAGGCTGGTTGGGTCCCCCATTCCCAGCCCAGATATACAGATGAGAAAACGGAAGCAGAGTGTAGCAGTGATTACCATCCTGCCTCTATCCCTGAGTCTTAGCCCGTCACTGTTGTCCTCTGGAGTGCCAGCATCTGCATCTCTGCACCCGAGTACTGGCCCCATACAATGAATGATGGGAATAGGGGTACACTCACCCCAGGCTCTGT
The DNA here is from genome assembly GCA_004027555.1 of Craseonycteris thonglongyai. Lineage (NCBI taxonomy): Eukaryota > Metazoa > Chordata > Mammalia > Chiroptera > Craseonycteridae > Craseonycteris > Craseonycteris thonglongyai. Next base: position 7,320 of record PVKE010031040.1, read on the forward strand.
GGGTAGGTGGCTCTATTTCCCAGAATCCCCAGTGGCATTAGGCTCAGTTGCCTACCTCTGCAATTTGTAACACAACCTTGATTGGCTGCCTTCCCTTTCTCACTCCCACCAGCATTTCCTGTATCTCCCAATGTACACCTCACACTCAAAGCCTGCTTCTGGGGGAGTGGATCAAGTCAGGATTTGAACCTGAACCCTGCTGTTTCCCTTATCAAATTGCAGTGTGCCTTGCAAAGAAAGGGTCGGAGAATGCTTTGCAAATGCGACAGAATTTTTGTGATCTTCCAGTGCCCTCTGTAAATTGTGAGCTCCCACAAAACGGGGTGACTCAGACAGGTTGCCCCCATGTAACATTTTCCTGGTATATGAGAATGTGTGTTGGTTTTTAACCCAACTCTGAAGGACTCAGGCAGTGGGCTCCTACCAAGGTAGGCTCCACAGTTCTTGGTGGACGCAATGTTTCTGCCACACAGAACGGGACCTCATTCGTTCGCTCAGCGCTCTGGACCCGCATGCGCACAGCGCCCAGCACCCTGCCCACACCCCACCCACTCACCCTGACCGGGAAGCTGCACATGCCCTTGCGCACCGCGTCCTCGTCTGCCTGCCACTGGTGCGGGCGCGACGCCTCCGGCACGTAGGCTGGCTTGCGCCGCCGCAGGCTCTGCCGTAACTTGTTCATGGTGCCCGCTCCGTCTGGTGACATAGGACAGGTAGTGGGTCACAGGCTGGGATCAGAAGCATGGAGCTCATGGGGGACAGACACAGTGCTCAAGAGCATTGGGTCAGATAACAGGGGAGTAGGGTTACAGGGTCACTGGGTCAGAGAACATGACGTTCAGTGAACTTGGATCATCAGCAGTCAGGGAACATGGGGAAAGGGATAGCATAAGGCAGAGAAGTGTGAGAGTCAGTGTGGGTATTCAGAAGACATGGGGCTATGGGGCAGCAAGGCCTGGGATAGGGGCCACAGCTTTTAGGGGCCTGGAGATTGGGGGTGTGACCATCTAGATGCATAAGGATCCAAAATAATGGGAAGTCAAAGCATTGGAGGGCACGGGGATTAAAGGGTATAGAGGCTGGGGGTCAAGAGGTCAGGAGCCTTAAGGATAGGTCAGAGGGCACAAGAATTGGGAGTTGCATGAGTCCGATGTAGGGGATCAGAGGATATGGGACTGATATGGGGGGGCTCAAGGTCCAGAGATTGATGCCCAGAGCCCAAGCCAGAGGGTGTGGAGGATAGGGGCTTGTCTCTGTGCCTGTAGGATACCACTCCTCTGACAACTGTGTCTCTAGTCTAAGGGGTGGTGTGTATCTGTGACCATCAGATGTAGTGGTGGGCAGCCACTAAGACAGTCTTCATGGACCAAGACACTTCACTGATAAGCTATATTGACAGTCCCAAGAGGAGGGACACCCAGGACAGAGCACCAACAGCAGATGGGGACTCTGTGTGTGTATAAGCAAGTGTGCAGCCGGTGTGTTCCTGAATGCCACCTGTGAGGGAGTCGAGAGCTAAGCATGCAACTACTGTTTGCAGGTGTGTCTATTCCTGAAGGCTGTGTGGAAGGACGAGGATCTGAGAATAGTTGTTTATGAGAGGGGGAGGGAGTCTATGTCTAATCATGTGGTTGTTGTCTGCGAGTCTAGATCCCTGAAGGTTGCTGAAGGGCATTTATGTGTGAGAGTGGTTGTGAGTGTGTGTCAGGGAAGGTTGCCTCTGAGGGTGTCTCTGAGCAGGAAGCTATTGTCTTTGAAGGTGTGTGTCTATGTGAGGATGTGGTATTGTCTTTAGTGTCTGTCACCAATGACAGTGTCTGAATTACCCAAGAGACCATGTCCAAGAGTGCAGCTGCTGTTTATGAGGGTGTGTCTATGTCAGAACATGTGACTGTTATCATAGAGTTGGGTCCAAGAGTATTGCTCTGAGGGTGTGTCAGTATGCACCCATGCATCTGTGAGAGTGTGTGACAACATGACGCTGTGGTCTTCGAGAGTGTGTTTATGAGTGTTATTTGTGAGGATGTGACTGTGTGAGAACATGGCTGTTGCCTGTGAGAGTGCTGGTTATTATTTGTGAGACTGTGCAGAAGTGTAGTTCTTTGTGAGAACATGGGTGCACGGATGCTATCTGTGAGGTCGTGTCTGCTTCTAAAAGCGTTTTGCTTGTGAAAGTGTGGCTGCTGTCTGTAAAGGCATGGGTCTGTGTGTGTTGTCTGGGAGACTATCTGTGTGCAAGAGTTCATCCATTGAGTGTGTGTATCTAAGAGGTGGTATCTGGTTAGTGTCTGTAGTTACCTGTGTGAGGGAGTCTGGGTGTTGTCTGGGAATGTGTTTGTATGTTTGTGTGGGGAGATTGGTGTGTGTCTGAATGTCCCAATGTGTATGTGACATAGATGTGTGTGTCTGTGTAGAAGTCAGGCTTGGATGGTCACTGAGTGTGCAGGAAAGAGGTTTGAGGGTGTCCACTCATGAGTGTGATTAGGCCTGTGTGACTGCAGGGACATTTCCTCTAAGCCCACCCACCTATTCAGCCTCTGCCCTGTCCCCAGCTGGCCACTTACCTGGCTCCGTCCTGGAGGTTTCAGGGGGCCCCAGGGCCCCACAGGGGGCTGGGGGCAGCCGCTGTTCAGGTCTCCTGGGTCTGCCCTGCCCAAGGGAGAGAAGAAAAAGTGAGAGGTTGGCTTGGGATGGGGCTCAGTCTCCTACCCTTCTTTGGACATCAGCCAACCCCCCTACTCCATCTTAGGCTCTGATGACAGCCTGATTGTCATAGCAACTGTTATAAGGGAGATGAGCCACCTGGTTGCAAGGGCCCAGAAATGAGTAGGGGTATTTGGGAGCATTTGTTGGGGGATATCCTGGCCCCTGGAGGCCCTCAGTACCCACGGGGATGGTGTGAGGAGGGAGTGGCCTTGCCCTCTAGACACATTCAGGAACACACATAAACCTATAGTCACATGTATGCAACTATACATGCAACTCACATCTACAGCTGTCCCTAGCACCTTGTCAAGGCTCTGTGCATTTAATTACACACAGACACACCCAAGCTACACACACTAGGCCACTCAGACATACCTAACCAGTCCAGCCATTACGTATGTCTGGTCACACAGCCATGCTCACAGATATACACACTCTCTACTACAGACATTTGTCCACGTGCATATAAAGAGTCCCAGCCTGCCTTGGTGCTGCCACAAATACTGGTCTTACCAGCTACTGATGCTTGGTCACTTCTGTTTTCTCAGCCAAATACAAAGGACTGGGCCCAGACATCCCCACTAGAGTGGCACGTGCACAGCCACACCCAATGACAGTTATATTTCCTCAGGCAGCCACCCAAGATATTCACATCATAGACCTACCCACATAAAATCACACCCCGTTACACAGACACAATCATAGCCACACGCACTTGTCACACCTAGTTCCACTGCTGTGTGTTGACATCTGGTACCAGATGCATGCAGACATACAGACATACACACATTTGGTCACACACAGCCACACCCAGTCATAGCCACATGTGTTTAATCACCTACAGGCACACAGCTACACATGGATACTTAACTGCTTGTATCAGTCACACCAACACACCTTTTTAGTCACACACTGTCACACAGTCACATACTCAGTTGTAGGGGCACACATTTGGTCACAGTATCAGCTAACTCATATGGACAGTCTTCCATCCCCAATCACACACAGGGACACTGATGTCTATGGCCCATGCATTATAGGGAAACAGGAACGTACACTCAAGACATGCATACAACCACTCAGAGACAACTGCCCCCAAGGATGGCCATACTCAGACACAGCCAGACAGCTGGTGATTCACAACCATACACTTTTCAGAAGTGGTCAGGAATGCAAAGTCACACAGTATTGGTGTCCACATTACCCAGCTATCTATCATAGCCATAATACTGTCACCCAACATCCCATACCCAGCTTATACCCCATCAGAGCATCATAGAGAAACACAGTCTCTCTTCATGCCAACACATAAGTCACACAGATGAGGCAATGGCCATATACAACCACAGCCCCATGTGGACAGACATATCTCACACATGAAGACATCAGCACACAATTTCCATTTTACACATCACAAGCACATAGTCAGGTGTATGCTCAGAAAAGCAGTGACCTAGACAAAGCACTTACAGCTGTGTTTACACAAAAGACACAGTTCCTGATGAAGCCATGTACACAGTCAGGGGACAGTCACTCTGTCACCAAATCACACACTCAAACACAAGTAGTGCAGTATGCACACAGATACACACACCAAACAGCCATACAACTATAGTCACACTCTCACAGACCATGACACAGACACAAGTACATATGTCACCAGTACCATGACACAGACCATGACACAGATACAAGTACATATGGGACCAGACATGCAAGTCCCACACAAATACAGAAGTCACAGTCATATAGACACACTCCCATAAACATGCACAGTTACCTGATGCCAGCACACACAGACACACCTATATCTTGAGTTAGATACAATGAAACAACCCACTATTAATGGTCACCCAGGCTTTTGGACCCCAAGTCAAGTACATAATCCAAATCACACATTCATGACTATTCATGCACACACAATCACTCAGATCAACACACAGAGGTTGATGAAGTCATTTACACAAGCCTGGTAACACACAGAGACATGGCTATGAACACACAGTCACTGTCATACAAACATGTCACAGTGCCTTTGAGCAACCCCAGTCACATAGGCAAAATGTGACTGACTTCATATATAATAGTAGCCACACACCCAGAGTTGCAGGGACATCATGTGTCACACAGACCCATGTGTGACCCACATAAAAAATCAGTCATAGACACAACCAAAAACATTCAGAGTCATTGGGAGAGTCACACATGGACAGAGTCATAAACACAACTCCACTTACACAGTTACAACTCCACCACATCTTCAGTCAGCCAAACACATGCCCAACCCTACTCAACACATACACTGACACATACCCAGTTAAGAGTTACTGAAGGCACACAAACACAGTCACAAAAGATGGAATCACAGACATAACCACACAGTCACGACCATGCACACACTCAAACAGACTAAAAAGTACAGGGTTCTGCAAAATGAGCAGCTGTTATACACACATATAGTCACACAAATGCTGGGGTCACACACAGACACAATCATAGACACTACCAGACACAACCACAAGCATGAAACAAACACAAGATTCCTCATAGTCACCAGCAACAGTGCATGAGCACACACACACAGTAACACAAACACAGGGTCACGCTCTTAGCCACTTCCCCATAGCTTGCTTCCCCTGTCCCCCCCAGGTACCACACACAAAGCCACCTTCACCTCAGATGTTGCAGACAGAGCTGCACAGGGTCCCTGGGGAGCTGCTCCCCCCCCCCAGCATGACTCCTGGAGCCTGGGATGCCAGAACTGGGAGGGGTAAGCAGAGCATTATCTGTGGGTGGGGCCTCTCCCTGACAGCTGGGCAGCCCCAGGGACAAAGGGGACATCCTAGGGGACCTGTGCCCTGGGACCCTTGACCAAGCCTTGGAAGTGAAAGATGGTGTCTGAAATTTCCCTTATTTTATTCAGGCTGGGAGGGGTGGAAATGGAGTTCCAGGCACAGGGATCCTGTTGAGAAGGTGCTGCTCCTGGGACGACGCCCAAGGACTTGGGGGATGCCATACCCAGGATGCCTCTGAGGCCTGAGGACACACTGCCTGGAATCCCCTCAGGCCGTGGTTTGGTGGGGAAGCTGTGTCCAGGGACCCCATCCTCTTTTAGATGGTTGTTGTGCTCAGAGACTCCCTCAGGCAGGGAGGGGTCAGGATGGCGTCTGGTCTGGAATCTCCTCCTGGAGGTCTTGGCTTCATCTGGGGGTTGTGTTCCGGACCCATCCTCAAAATCTCGCCTAGGGAGTTGTACCGAGAACCTGTCCCACTGTCCTTGATTTTTTTGAGAGGAAGGTCTGTGTCCAGGATCGCTATCTCTAGTGCCGTGTCTAGGGACGGCCTGTGCGTGAGACCCCTGTCCCCCAAGCTTGGGCTTTGTGGGTGTCTGTTCGTGAACCCCCACCCAGGACCACCCTATCTGGCCTTGGCACACTCTCTCCATCCGGGCGCCGCGGCCGCCTCCCACCCTCCGCCACATCAGCAGCGGCGCCGCCCCCCACCCGAGCCCCCCTCTCCCGCCCTTCTCACGCTGGCCGCCGCTCTGCGGGACATCCAGGGCCCTGGCGCCCCCGCCTCCCGCGGCCCCGGCTGGGCCCGGATCCCCGAGTGCTGCTGCTGCTGTGTGGGGGCGGCGGCGGCGGCGGCAGCCCAGTCTGACGTGGGCCGGGGCCGGGGGGCCGAGGGATGGTGCGGGATGCACGCGCGCTGGCTTGCTCGGCTCCCGAGCGCCCCTCCCGCCTCGCCTCCCTGCCCCGGCCCCGCCCACTGGCCCATCGCCTGCTGGATATGCAAAAAAGCCCCGCCCCGCCTGGGCGCTCAGTCGGCTCGAGCCCCACCCCGTGGCCTTCAGGCCACGCCCACACGCAAATATGGTCCAGCCTTCTTTGGTGCAGCCACCGCCCCGCCCCGCCCATTGGCCAGTTACTGGCAGTGTGCATTTCAACCTTGCTGATACTTTCCCCCAGGTCATGCAAAGCGTGGGCTCCCTTCCTCTTCATGACCCCTGACCTCAGATCCCCATCTGTTCTGCATCGGAAAGAGATACTTTAGGAGGCGCCTCGCTGCCCCACACCCTCAAATCTTCAGCTAACCCCACAGTTCTCCCAGCCACGCGGGGGCGAGCAGAAGCGGTGACGAGGCACTTTTTGCAAGGCATGGGAGAGGGAAGGAACAGACCCCAGCATCCTGGTGCGCGACCGGTTTAGCTTTGGCAGTGGGGGTGCTGGGTTGGGACCGGGGAGTGGTTCTGGCCACCGCTGAGCCCCTGCTCCCGCCCCGATCCTGTGGGTTTGGCAAAGCAGCTGGCAGGGGCATTAAGGCCCATTAGCAAGGGCGACGTTGCTGGGAGCTAGGCGCTGAGGAGATGGTGTGGGGGAAGGCCTTCTCAGCTGCCACAGCTTTACGAGCAGGTGGTCAGCACGTGCGGGAGGGCTGGGGGCGGGGGGTGCGAGGGAAAGGGGAGCAGGATCCGGCAACAGATGGCCGAGCAGGACTGGGACTTTCAGACAAGAGGGTGGGAGGGGGCTGGCCATCTGCACCGAGAGCTCCTCCCCCTCCTCCCTGTGCACAGAAAAAGAGCTGAGGGGAGGGGAGGGCTGCTTTTATTCAGACTGAAGATTCTGCCCCCCTAACCCCTTCCCAGTACAGAAGATAGAAAGGGAGAAGGCAGCTGGTGGAGGGGTGAGAAGCAAAGGTGAGGGCTGCCTCCACCCCCACCCCCCAGCCCTCCACCCCTGCCTCTTTGGCCAGATCTGTGGGAGACCTGAGGTACAGGCAAGGGGCTCCCCTCTAGATGAGTCTGCATCTCCACCATGGCATGCAGAGGCCCTGAGTCTCTCCAATGTTGGCAGACATAAATTAATCCCTGCAGTAGAGTTTGCACACACCCACTCTGGGGTGGGGAGAGCAGGACAGTGGGTTGTGAAGTGGAGAGTTCCTTAACCCTAGGATTCTCCAACCCAAAGAGAAGGGGGCTTAGGCAAGGCTGGGATGCCCTGGGCGGGGTCCCCAGGTGAGCTGAGAGGGAAGGAGGCACCACAGCGGGGGATGGCCCTCTACTGGCTGGAATTCCCGGGAGATTTCCCAGGAGAACCAACTGTCTGAAGGGTGTGACCCGATGTCCCCTCTGGTCAGGAGGCTTCGGGGAGTGGCTGGACCTGGCGACCAGCCCAGTAGCGATGGTAGGTCTCTTGGAAGAGGTCCTGGCAGTCGATGTGGGCGCGGAGGCGGGCGCAGGCCAGGAAAGCCCCTGCCAGCTTGCGGTGCAGGGCATAGGTCTCCTCGGGTGGTGGGCGGAGCCGGTGCTGCAGCAGCACAGGGATGAGGCCCTGCACACGGCGGGCAGTGTCACCTGACCCAAAGTCATAGGGTCCCTTGGTGGCGAAGGGCTCCCCCAGGATCATTACAGCTTCCACGTGGGCATCTGAGAATGCCTAGGGGTAGAGGAGAGCAGAAACACCCAGTATGGACACAAAGCCCCTTAAGCCAGAAAGGACAAGCAGCCCTCACTCAGCTCCTTCAGAGTCTCTAGTACAAACACAAGCCCCACTCCTTCCAGAGCCCCCAGGAGACAAGCAGCCCCCTACTTCTCCCAAAATAAACTGCCCTTCACTCCTTCCCAGAGCCTCCCATAGACAAGAAGCCCTCACTATCTAGAAGAGAAGCAGCCTCCATTCCCAGACCCCCCAGACCCCCCAGCAGCCCCCCCACTCCCTCCCTCTAGAATAGGTAAGTGGTGCCCATTTTCCCAGGGTCCCTGAGTAGCCAAGCAACCCCCATGCCCCCCACTCCTCCCCAGAGCCCCCCAGTGTAGGTCAGCAGTTCCCCATTCCCCCAGTAGAGTTAAACAGACACCACTGGCCCTCCAATAGACACCAGCCCCTATTCCCCCCGAGTCTTCCAACCTTGGTTTCAAAGCCTGTGAGGAATCTGAGGTCCCGGGATTTCTGTAGGACCCGGTCTCTGTCTCCATTGGCTGCAGCCATCACCACCTGGGGAAATGGGTATGGGACACAGGGTCAAAGGCCCAGTGGGTTCACGGGATCAAGGAGGGGTCTGAGGAAATGCAAACTGAAGATGGAAGCTGGGCTCTCCCTGTATCCACTTCCCTTCTCATCTCCCTAGGCCCTCTCTCACCTAGAGGTCTCTCCCTCATCACCTTGCACCTGCCTATGTTTCTCAAGACGGTTCCAGAGCCTGGAGGGTGGGGTGGTCAGGGGTTCTGCTCACCTGACTGGGAATACAGAGCCTGCCTGGAAACAGTCAAACAGCACACAGGAAACAAATGTCAAGTGCTACTTATGGGTCCAAACACTCAACTGGCCAAGGATGTGACCGTGGCCCAAAAGTGCATCTGAGGTTGACACCGGGCCATCTCTATGATCACCTGATTGATGTCTGTTGATATCTGTCTCTGTCACTGGACTTGGAGCCTTGAGAGCAGGGATATCTGGGTTGGCACAAGGTCTGGCACTCAGGAGGCCCTTGGTGAACCTTTGTTTAGCAAATTAGTGTGCAAAGCTAAGCACCTCTCCAGCCATGAGTACATGTCGGGCAGGTGAGTCTTGAAGGCACATGGACAGATAGAAGGAAGAGCCAGCCTGCCTGGGCTCAGTCCCAGCTCTGCCACTTACTGGCTGACTTGGCAAGTCCCTTGCCTGAAGCTGGGACTTTCTCATCTGTGAATCGGGGATGATAAAAGTATCTTCCTCATGGAGTTGTTGTGGGCATAAAGAAGTCAATAACTGCAGTGCTGAGCACTGTGACTGCAGGTAGGAAGTACCATAAATATTATCCGCTACTATTATTATTAAGAGGTGGATATGAGGGTCTTGGTTTCACAGAAAAGGAAACAGGCTCACAGTGGGCAATAGCAAAATGAGTTGAACCTGGGGTGAACCCTTAACTACCAAGTTGTCTTCTTGGGAGGAAGGGGAATGCAAAATTAAATCTGGCAGTTCTATTCTGTCTCGGCTACCCTCCCCAAGACTGTCTGGCCATCTGTCAGGCCTATAGTCCTTGGGGGCTGGTATGACAGGGCTTTTTTAAACTGCAAAAGGATGGGGAGGTGGCAGGAGGGCCATGCTGAGCAGGCTGCCGGTGGGGGTGGGGCATGAGACATACCAACTAACCGGAGGCCTTGGCTTTGTGCCTCAAGTGGCCTGGGTATGTGTGTGGCAGGGTGGTGGGGGTTACCAGCTCCTCCTTACTGTCTGCATCTCATGGGTGGCCCCTTCATCCTCCAAACTCTAAGCCAGAGTGCTAGGCCTTGTCTCTGGGCACGTGTCTGTCCTTTCCCAGTCTCCCTGGCTCCTGACCCCTAGTCTTAGAGACAACTCTTTATTCAGAGGGGGCTTCCTAATTCTTTTTTTTTTTTAATAGCTTATATTTATTTATTTATTTATTTTATTTTTATTTATTTATTTATTTTGACAGAGGAGAGAGAGAGAGAGAGAGAGATACAGAGGCAGAGAGAGAACTGAACTAGGGGAGCTCCCAGTTCAGCATATGGTTCCGCACGGGCTGGGGCCGGGATTGGATCCTCCATCCCCGGCGCTGCAAAGTGAGCACCTAACCCACTGAGCCATCCCGGCTTCCCCGGTTTCCTAATTCTTACTGTGCCCTTCCCCTGTTCAAATCCCTCCCAGGGCTTCCTAGGGCACCAGATAAAATGCAAGCTGGAAAGCATGGCTTCTAGGATCCAGAGTGACGTGGCTCCAATCTCATCGCTGGCTCCTGCTTCCAGCCCCACAACCTGCCCACCCAATCAGAACATGAATTCACTTTTGGTCCTCCAGGACTTTACTATTCAAAGTGTGGTCCCTGTAAGAGTAACTTTGGCATTACCTGGGAGTGTATTTGAAATGCAGCATCTTAAACTTAATGCCAGACCAGAATCTACATTTGAACTGGGTCATGGGGTGGGAGATTTCACATGCACATTAAAATTTGAGAGGCACTGCTCTAATGGGAATATCCCTTCTCAACTCTTAGCCTCTGCATATGGTGTTGGTTGGGAATACTCTCCTAGCCTCTTCCTCATTGGTCTCATACCTCAGGTCTCAACTCTTATGTCACTTTCTCCAGGAAGCCCTCCCTGACCTCTAGGCAGAGACAGGCTCCTGCAAGCTCCCACAGTGCCCTGTGCGCCCCCAATCCAGCCCTGACCCCTCTGGGCCCTCACTATCTGTCCCCACACGGGACTATGAGCTCTGTGAAGGTGGGGACCTGGACTACACTGGTCACTGTTGTCCCCCATATTACCCAGAATAGGGCTGGGCACAGAGGGGTGTCAAAGAGTTTGAACCAATCACTCACTAAACGATAAGACGACCAGGTCAAATGTCTGATCTCACCAAACTAATGACAGTGTTCTCTGTGACCCCCTAAGACAAATTGACCCTGGTGGGCAGGAGGGACAGTTGGGAGGGATGGCCAATGGGTGAGGAAGTACTCCTGAGGACAGAACAGGCCCTTAGGGATCAGCTTGCCAGGAAGGTATGTGCACACAAACCTGGACCCCAAGGCCCTGGCCAGTGTGGGGTGTGGGAGATGAAAGGATGGCATTGTGGGCATTGTTTTAGGGGAAGGCTAGTCAGGGTTGGAAGTATGGGCTCTGGACCCAGACCACCTGAATCTGAATGCCAGGTCTGCCGTGACCTTGGGCAAGTGACTCAACCTCTCTGAGCCCCAGTTACTTCATCTGTAAAATGAGGCTAAAAAGGGTCTTTATCCCATGAAGTTGCTGTATGGTTTAAATCAGTTACCACAGGTATAGTACTTAAAACAGCACCTGACACAACATTAAGTGCTTGGTATTTGCTACCTGCTATTAATATTACTATTATTTATTATTTCTTAATTCTCCTTCTCATCTTTGCCTCAGAATCTGGCTCGAGCCTTGGCCCTTCAGAGACCCCAGAGTTGGGGAGACTCACCTCAATGTAATGGTCTGTGAATTCGGTCCCGAATTCCCGGCTTGCACCAAAGTCCAGTAGGGTCACCTGGAAACGATGGTGAAAAGGACATTGGGAGTCCACCAACACTTCCCATTGTCTATCCAGGGTGGCTAGGGTCCACCTCTCCGTCCTGATACCTGCCCCCTTCTGCCAAAGTCCCACTGTCTCCCTGGGCTCCTGGCCTCTAATCCCTACATTCTAATCTACCCCCACATGAAGCTGAAGGAACCTGGCTTTTTTTTTTTTTTTTTTTTTTTTTTTTTTTTTTTTTTTTTTTTTTTTTTTTTTTTTTT
>PVKE010031041.1:0-19280 GCA_004027555.1 Craseonycteris thonglongyai
AAAAAAAAAAAAAAAAAAAAAAAAAAAAAAAAAAAAAAAAAAAAAAAAAAAAAAAGAAAAAAAGGACATGATGATGCTTGCAACCCAAGTGTTGTACAGTAGATCATGCCTAAGCCATGGTTTTCTGGTCAGACTTACAAAAAAATGTTCAAGCCTGTGGCAGGTTAAATCAATAACTAGAATGAAAGGGCTGGCAGATAGAGGTTATTTTGTGAGTTGCATGGGTCCGGAGGAGACACTGTGTAATTTTCTCTTGAGGGGGGTTGGTGGGACACATGAACAGGCCTTTATAGGAGCCGCGTTTCGGGAAGGCCAGCCCGTGAGAGAGTCTTTCCCTTCCCAGCCCATGGATCCTGCTCTATCCCTGCCTCCTTCACTCTGAGCAGGGCACATGCTGCTGAGATGAAAAGCGAATCTCCCTGCAGCAGCCAAAGAAAACAAACACAGAGGAAGAGCAACTGCCAACGGAGAGGGGAGGCAGGATTCTGCATCCTGGCTGATAACATCCTAAAGATGAAAGCTGCAGCGACATATCCATCGAAGGAGCTTGGGAGACACCCAGGACCAGAAGTGAGAAGGTCCCTGGCCCTCCATGCCCCCAGCCCAAGCCCCCACAACTTTGTCCTTGACACCCAAGGGAGAGCAGTGCCCCAACACATTCCTTGGATCACCCATTGATTGATCAAACACAAACTGCGATGTTACTGTGCCCACCACGCACAGCTAGACACACAAGTCCCAGCCGATGCCAGGCCACTGTACGCTGAGGGAGTCTGCTGTGACAGACATGTCTCCCCGCTTCTAGCCACACCGTCTAGGCGCCCTATCTTTGTCCAGGGCTTTCTGCCTCTCCTGCTCCTTTTCTCCATGAAGGGAACACATGAGGAAGCCACCAGGGTGGGGGACCTCTCTCTTTCTTGCCAGGTGGGTGCTCATAGGCGAGACAAGGGGCTCTGAATGTCTCAGCCGGTATGGGAACAGGGACACCTGATCATACTTCTGACCCGGGGCTGCTGGGAGGCCCCAATAACAGCAGGTCTCCTGACAGAAATGGACTTCAAAGTATTCGAATGTCAGGGGGTAAGGTGCAGCTTTGTGTCTCCTCCGTCTGTTTCAAAATATTTAGCCTCCAAGCTACTCTCAGTCCCGACTCTCCACTGAGTTGGGTCACGTGAAGTTGGGCCTTCGGACTCACTGGCCAGGAAGGAAAGGAGGACTTCCTTTCACTGCCCCTTAGGACCAGGGCAAGCACTTCCTCCCCGCCCTTCTCTCCAAAACGCCGATGCAGCGCCCCCTGGTGGAAATCTCGAGCAGCTGCATGAAAAAGCCCAGGTCGACCCTCAGGCCCAAAGGAGTGGGGGTTGAATTTAGGGAGGTTAGGAATTGGGTGTTACATGTTGGGGGGTGGCGGCGTGTGTTGGGGGATGGGGGTGATGCTCGCATGGGACAGGCTCCAGGCAGGTCCAGCTGATTGTTGTCATGAAGAATATAAATATCGCATCACCAGGTATTTGGGTTTTTCAAGACAAGCTAGAAACTTCTTTATTAAAAAAATGAAAACAAAACCAGCTGTATAAGCCAAAGAAAACAGGAGGTAGGCCAGGGTTAGGGGCTGCAAGCCATCAGGAAGCCTCAATTTCATTAAAGATGAAACATGAATAATAGTTAAGCCCATCATATACATGAGGAGCAAACTTTGTAATAGAAACATTTTGTGCAAAATATAAAAATCGCAACTATGAACGTACTTGACAAAAAGGGAAAACAAGTACAAGTTTATTCACTCACTCCTGAGTTTCCCACTTAAATTTTCTTATTTACTTATTTACTTTTAAGTTTTATTTTATTGTTTGAGAGGTCAGAGAGACAGAGAGAAGGGAAGAGGGCCCAGAGCAGTCTCCATAGTTGTACATTAGTTGTGACACGGTTTCATTCCACACAGGTGGCTGTGGGGCCGCACCAGGTAGGAACCAAACTGGAGGCCTCCCATATGGGAGGCAGACCTTTGCTGCCATCCTGGTGGCTACCAGTTGTGCTGCGGTTCAGCACGTGGGTTTTCACGGGCCAGGGCCGTGATTTGATCCCTAGACTTCATGGTTGTAAGGTAAACGGTCAACCTGTTAAACTATCCCAGCATCCCTATTTATTTATTTACTTATTATATTAGCCAGCTGAAATGAGGAGGTTTCAGTAACTATGATGCAGAATAAACTAAAACTAAAAAGAAACTATTTTAATTAGTTTCTTTTTCCCCATGCTACTAGGAAAAAGAGAATAATCCAAAGATAATTCAGCAGCTTCCAGAATAACAATGTCCATGAGCGTGTGTTTGCATGTTTTAGGAAAGACATTTATATGCAAGCCTGCTCAATTTGGTCTCATCCTGCCCCATTCAGGGCCTCAGCTCCCTGAATTCCTATGAGGCTCTGATGATCACCCCGAACTATTTTCCTCTGAGAACATCTCAGCCTGCTTCAGAAAATTTGATTGCTTTTTGAGGTGCTCTTCCTCACTTGTCCATTTTTAAGAACTCCTACTCACTCTTCAAAACCCAATTTAAGGGTTACCTCCCATCACAACCCTGATGACCTAACTAACACCCCCCCACACAAGATTTCAGATATAGTAAGTGGCCCACCCCTAACCTATGCTGTCAGACTTCTTTAAAGATTTATTTATTTATTTATTTATTTATTTATTTATTTATTTGAGAGAGAGAGAGAGAGAGAGAGAGAGAGAGAGAGAGAGAGAGAGAGAGAGAAGGCGGAGGGCCCAGAACAGTCTTCATAGTTGTACGTCATTAGTTTTCGATATAGTTTCATTCCACAGGTGTGTGTGGGGCTGAGCAGGGTAGGAACTGGGCTGGGGGTCTCCTGCAATGGGAGGCATGTCCTCACGAGTTGGGGGGCCTCCCACATGGGACACTCACTGTGGCAAGAACCAAACTGGGGGCACTCCCCAGTTCAGCATATGGGTCCACATGGGCCGGGGCTGGAATTTGATCCTCGGTCCCCAGGGCTGCCAAGCGAGCGCTTAACCTGCTGAGCCATCCCGGCTTCCCCACATCAGACTTCTAAGTCCACATCTCTAGTATAACAGTCATTCTGCTTATGTTATAATTACTTGTTTATTCAGCTTTTGAAACCTGCCCGAAGATACAAGGCTTTGAAAACACCTCATGGATTTGACCCTGGTAGGGTAGGCTTGCTGTCTGTTTTGCTCACCCAAAGCCTAATACATTGCCAGACTCATTGCAGGTACGACAATTTTATAAAATAATTTTATTTTTGAATTTTTGGAATAAGTAATCATTTCTATGGTCCAAACTGCAAAAGGTATACGTGTATATACGAGTAAAAAGTCTCTGTCTTCCATGTTTCCAGCCACGCAGTTTCTCTCCTTATCAGTAAATAGCATTACTTTTTTTTATGCTCTGGATGAAGTCCACATTCCTCTCCACGCAGTGCAATCCTTGCTCCCATCTGGGTTTGTTTATCTTCCCGCCCTCTCCCTACACTCAGACTTCACCCTCTGCTCCCAAGCCTGCTCTCAATGTAGCCACGTTCTCTGTCACCCTCTCCCTGACTCTTCGTTTAGCAAAGGATGTCCCTCATCTGTCTGGCCTCAGTGTCTGTCCAAAGGGGCAGGCCCAGTGTCCAGTGGGTTCCAAGAGCCCCCACCCTGCCCCTCCTCTTCTCTTCTCACCTGGTAACCTGTCTACTGATGTGACCTTTTGCAGGCTTCTGACTCCTTGAGATCAGAGACTCTCCCTCAATCATTGTACAAGACTCAAGGCCAGCATCTAGCACACAGCAGGGCTGGACCCACAGTTACTCTCCCCAAGAACGCTAGTCGGCTGTGTCTCTGTATTCCTTGAGGCCTTCTGAGCCCTGAGCCTCAGAAGTTCTGGGGCTGGCATTCAGCCAGTGAGGATCTTCCCTGCGGATCCAGACCACGAACCCCCAACTCTAAGATTACCTGGGCGTGTCTTCCCCTTGCAGCCTGAAGGAGGCGTAATCCTGTGAGCTGGGTGGTCTCCCTGTCTGTCCACCCTTGGGAGGAAGAGAAAGTAGTGGTGACACTGATGCACCAGCTGTGGGCATGCAAAGCCTTTTCCAAAATGGCCCGGATGTTTTCATCATCAGTCTCTTGTGAATGTTGTTAGCAAAGGTTAGTGTCCCTTAGCCCAGTTTACTCTTGGACACTGAAAAGGTAGACAGTCTACCTGAAAAGGCTCCAAGGCAAATTCTGATCATGGTGAATTTGCCTGGATCAGTCCCTCTCCTTGGGGACTTTGTAGCTGAACACCCCAGCTGTCTGCAAGGTAGCCCACTCCATTCCTCCTGCCACCACAGGGCAACTTACTGTTTTCTTTCAAACTTCAGTCCCCACCTCACCGCATGTCAAATTACTCCATACAGGGATGCTGGGATAGCTCAACAAGTTGAACGCTTGCCTTGCAACCACAAGGTCCAGGGATCGAGTCCCATCCCCAGCCCATGCAAACCCTTATGTTGAACTGGGGCACACCTCACATGTGGAAGGCCCCCAGTTCAGTTCCTGTCCCCTGAAGCCTCACATCCACCTCTGTGGAATGAAACTATATTGAAGCTAATGATATACAGCTATGAAGACTGCTCTGGGCTCTCCTCCTTCTCTCTGTCTCTCAAACAATAAAATAAATCTTTAAAAACAATTACTCCATACATTGTAAAGTCCTGCAGCATGCAAGGTGACGATCATTATCATTATTTTAACTCCAGATACTTATAGCCACCAACATTTACATATATTACAGTGATTTTGGAGTGTCACAAAAGCCCTCCATACGTATATACACATTATTTTGTGTTTTGTCATTTTTGTGCAAGGATCCAATGCCTCAAAGAGACTACTTTTTTTAAATTAGCTTTTATTAAGTTCGCTCTGACAGCAGGCTTATGTGAGGGAGGCTCTGAGCCTCCTAAAATGGCTGAAGAGGTAAAGAGACCCGTGCAAGTGTACCCACACCTCCTGACAACACCATGCCTGAAAAAGAAACCCAAGTCCTGGCCACACAACCTGATGAGGATGGGTGTTTATTGCGCAGGCCCACTTCACTGACCTGGGATTGCGAACAGGCGCTGTCTGGGGAGAAATTCCGGCAGGTTTTAACTTCCACTTTATTTCGAGAGAGCTTGGCTCCCCAAGCTCCCTTCCTTCTGCCCCATGTTTTCCCACTCCTGGGGGGCAACCCTCTTTTCCAAAGTGTGACCAGCTCAGATGTGGGAGGCGGCCCATGGGCTGCCTCCTGAAGCTGTCCTAGAACTGTGCCACAGTTTAAGGGACAATCTTTGAAAAATCCACAAACAACCCCAAAGCTGAACATATCTAGGAAAATCGACTGTTCACCAAGTAGCCTGTTGGAAAGGCGCTGGTAAAGATGAGCAAGTTGGTCATTAGGCACAGCAGTGAAAACAGGTTGCATTCAGCAACTACCGGCAGTAGGGGAAAGAGCCGAACTCCATGGATTCTAAAGGCAGAACCAGAGAAGGGAGAGCAGAAGCTCTGTGAGAAAAGGGTTGGTAAGTGTAAGTGGGGTTAAGCCAGTGGTGTCCGCTGGCCGCCACTTATTGAAGGTAGAAGGCTGGCCTCCCACGGAAACCAGGACACGGCCCATCCTGGTGGCTGATTACATTTCAAAGGAGTGGTTTCAAGTCTGTAAGAAAGACATTCCTGAGTTGTAGGCTGTACACACACATCTCAAAGGGACAACTGTGAGCCCTTTGTAGTAAGTGCGCTAAGGAAAGGGGGGCGGGGTTGGGGGCGTTCCTCCCAAGTTGGCTGGAACAGTGAAGTCTCCTGGCAGGAGACCGTGGTCTCAGGCTGGCATTTTAATGGGGGTGGGAGCTGGGGTTCGGCCTTGGGTGGCAAGAAGCCATGCTAGAGTTTGGTCACAGCACTGAAGCTTCCACCGAGGGGGCTGGGGGCCATACGTTCTGCCATTCTGAGAGCGACCGGCCAGAAAAAGAAGTTAACGTTCATAAACCTCCCATTCTGCAGCCCACAACCAACGTCACTGCTCGGTGCGCCCCAGTCAAGCAGGGGGCGGGGAAGCGCAAGTGACCCCCTGAGAGAAGGTGGGCGGCTAGATCGCTTGCTTCCGGCGTCACGATCCCGGGGGCGCACAAGGACCGAGCGTTCTTTGCCTTGATTTCCCCCATTGTCGCACGCTTGCTCGCTGGCTCCCTTCCCCCTCCCTCCTAACCGGCCGGGCCACCTCCGCACGCGCGCGCGGTCAGGGGTTGGGCCAGTTCTGGCTCCTCCCGCCGCCGGGGCCTTCGGAGCCTCCGCGCCTGTCCGGGCTGAAGTCACTGTCCGCAAACGCTGGGCCATGGGCGCCGCGGGCTCCTGGGCGCTGGCCCGCCTCGGCCCCCGCGCGCCGCGCCTCCCGGGGCAGCCCCGGCCCGCCTGGCTCGGCGTGGCCGCGCTGGGACTGGCCGCGGTGGCGCTGGGCACGGCGGTCTGGCGCCGCGCGCGACCCGGGCGGCGTCGGCGGCTGCAGCAGGTGGGCACCGTGTCGCAGCTCTGTCTCTACCCGATCAAGTCCTGCAAGGGGGTGCCGGTGAGCGAGGCCGAGTGCACGGCCCTGGGACTGCGCAGCGGCCCCCTGCGGGACAGGTACGGGGACCTGCTGGGGAGGTGGTGGGATAGGGGCGGGGCGGGGGTGGGGCTTGCTCCCGGAAGGGAGAATAGAAGTTCACCACCTGGGCGGCTTCTTTGATCTTTTAGCTGGCAAGGTCCAGTTCATGCACTGATTTAGGTTTGGAAAGGGAGATAGGGGCAAGCCCCTGCTCTTTCCTGGGTGAGAGGTCCCTCCTCTGCAAAAGGACGGGTCTGACCTGGTGCGCTCCAAGGCTCCTGTTCGTTCTAAACTTTCTGATTCTATCTTAGCATATGGCACAATAGTAGGCATGTGAGATGCCAGGGGCGTTCATGGGCCAGTGAGCAGTGCTGAAACCAAGTCTTGTGAAGGTCACTGGCTTTGGCCTTCCTGGGGCTTGTTCCTCATGGTCTCCAGCCCCCGGGGAAGGTGCCTGGGAGACTGAAGAGATGGGGACGTCTGACCCACTTTAATTAGTCTTTAGCAGAGTGACGGGACTGTTGGGGACACGGGATGTCAGCGAGACTGCAAGGGTAACCGTTACCATTCAAGGGATGGTGTGTCCCTTTCTCCCAGAAGCACAGTGGTCCTCAGTGAAGACCTCTGGGTAAAGTCCCTACGACATAGGACCTGGCACATAGACATTTCATTCTCCTCCCTCAGAAAAGGTCTCCTGCCACTTATCTCACCCCAGAGGTGAGGCACAGACATAATGTCGCACAGAATTATGTAGCCAGGACCGGGAGGGCTCTCTTGACAGGGAAGGATGCTGAGTGATCAGGGAAGAAGGAACCTCCTTTGCTTCCTCAGGGTCAAGACGCCTTCCTATCTGACTGGTAGTTTAACTGTGGTCGTGTGTCTAGGGGGAGGGAGGTTTGCAAGTTGGTCGTTCAAGTAATCTAGCAGAGGTCACTCCAGGACACATACACTCTTCGAAGAGTGAGCTGTCCTCTTAAAGAAACGTGGGCTCCCACGACGTGGAAACACCTCACCTTGTTCGCGTTGTGTATGCAGACCCTGATGTTTAGTCCTGGAGTGTTTTTAAAACCTGTAATTTCCTGAGATTCCCATCCCAGACCTTCGGAATCAGAATCACCAATAGGGACGTCAGTGTGTGTAGTGCTGACTCTGATGCTCTAAGTAAAGGGTTTACCTGGGACCTTTAAACAGAAGGTGTTTAGAGTTTGTTCACATGTGAAGGACTAGAAAAGATCTCTTCTTGCTGGGGAACTTCAGTCACAGCAGGGCTGGACCCCTTCCAGACACCTGCAGAGGCCAGTTCTTATGATGCTCACGCATGGAAGACGGACTTGTGCTACTTCCTTCCTCATGTGAGGCACTGCGGTTATTTCACGCGGAGAGTTCCAGTGCTTAGCTGTGTTCCCCTGGATCATCTTAATGACTTGCTTTCCCACTTCTCACTGTGACGACTTGGCTGTGACTGTTGCTTCCACAGAAAGAACATATCTGTCCTTTGCTTTTCTGCTTCTGTGGACATCCTCAAATAAACTGACCTGGATCAATGTTTCAATGTTCCCTGGTTTTGAACAAGACATACGTGGGGTGGGTGGTGTGGTGTGGAGACAGGGGTAGAGGGAAAGACAATGAAAGGGGCATTTATTCAGAGCTTAATATGCAGGCGACTCTGAACTGAATCCTGCCTGTCACATACCGTATTTTCCGGCGTATAAGACAACCGGGCGTATAAGACGACCCCCTAATTTTACAGTTAAAACATAGGTTTAGGCCTATATTCGCTGTCTAAGTCTACCCCCCACTTCCGAGGCTGTAGTCTTATACAGCGAATATAGGCCTAAACCTATGTTTTAACTGTAAAATTAGGGGGTCGTCTTATACGCCCGGTCGTCTTATACGCCGGAAAATACGGTAGATGACCTTATTTAAGCCTTGTGATTTAAATTACGTCACAAAGATGTGGGCTAGATAGCGTCTCCACTGGCAAGTAAGGAAATGGCACCAGAAAGGATGAGTAAAGTATGTCCTCCATAGGTTCTGTGACTTTAAGCAAAAGGACATATGAGTATAAGGAAACCAGAGGCGAATTGATATAAACAAGAATTAAGTTCCTACAGCTTCTCATCAACATTATAATGAAAGAGTATCTCGCCCAAGATCACAAAACCATTATGTGCTGGAGGGACTTGAACTCAGATCTCTGAGAATGCAGCCTTATGCTCTTTCTATGAAACCAGTGTGTGATTTGCAAGTGCAAAGACTGTCAGTGAGGATCAGGAGACCTTGGCAAAGTCGTTAACCTCTCTGAGCCTCAGATTCTTCAATTGCGAAGGGAAGAGATTGAACTTGATCTCTACAACCTGATCTAATCTAGACTTAATTCATTAAAAGGTAACTGACACTGGAAAGCAAGCTGGGAAAAAAACTGCTAAATGATTGAGACTTTTGTAACAAAACTACAAATAGTCTAGCATGTAGGAAAGGGGCCTCTTTCTTTAATTCGATGTGTCTTTGGAACTATCCCAAGAAGCTGGGATCTTCCTCTACAAGTGCTCTGTCTCTCACATTTCTAGAGATATTTTATCAAAGCCCTGAACAGATTTGCAAATTCTTGGCTTCAGCACCCTGAGCTTTGAGCGGGTTTAAAGTCTGCCCAGCCAAATGCTGGCACTGGTGGCCTGGCACCTACTCTCGGAGCAATGGCTGCCCTCCTTGGCCTTGTTAAATCCCCACTCCCCTTAGCAGCCCCGTGGGACTTGATCATTTATAAATCTGTTCAAACCCTTTCTGAAGTCAGCCCCTTATTTCTGCTATCCAGACTATTGGAAAAGTGAGTTCCCTAAGTTTATCATCCCACGTGTCATTTTATCCTGGATTCTTCCTATCTTCGCCCTCCTTTCCATGGTGGGGTCTCTGCTTTCCCTCCCCTTTAAGCCTCAGTCATTTCTGCTTCCCAGGCCCATTTGTAACTTCAGAAATGAGATTTTTTTCCCCCATTGCCGATGGCCGCTCAGGGTGCACTGTTGTCCTATTGTAGAATTTGAGCTCTGGGTTCTCCACTGGCCCCTACACTGCGTACTCATGATTTACGTACAAAATGAAGGCGCTGGCTTTTCATATAACGGGGTATATTGGGATAACCAGGTCACGAAAAAGATCTATACTCCACACTGAACCTTTCTTTCAGATCTGGTATAACAGAGCTAGTTACTTATTCGTTGGGCATCACTTGTGTGCAAGAGGTGAAGAATCATGACCCTGTGGACAGGGTCACGAGGCCGGTTAGGGTAGGTTACAGAACCCCACAGGTGAGCAGGCCAGAGAAGCCTGGAGCCCGAGACACCTGGAGAGAAAAAGGTGTCCTCAGAGAAGCAGGGATCTGCAGTGCACTGCCCAGCACCCCCAGTGCTCAGGAAGGCAGTAGCAAGACAGTTCCCAAGATAAGTGTTTTCACTCTCTCGTTACCACCACTGCCATGGCCGCCCACCCACACACATGCCAGTCAGCAGGGCACAGGTGCCAGCCAGAGTGCACTGCGTGGTGGTAGAGATGGGATAGTTCAGCCAGAACCTGGACAGGGAAAGGTTGCCTGATGGAAGGTTCCAGAGGGAAGAGTACTTACCAGGGTCAGTGAGAGCTGAGAGGAGCTCCTGCCCTCTGATGTCAGATTGTCCCCATCAGGTTATCTCAGACACTGCCACCTGGCTCCTGTCGTGTTTTGAAATGTCTTCCTTGGAGGATACAGGTTGACCAGATGTACCCTCTTAAAAGGGACAGAAATGGTACGTCGGGTCAGCCTACTGGCATGCTGAATTTAGCCCGGTGAGAATAGGCTCACCAGACATACTATTTGAAACAGGGTGGTCCTGTTGTTTTTGGTCCCGTTAAACAATGGGACATCTGATCAGCCTATGGAGCCACCGCCCCTCCTGGAAGGGACTGTCCTTTTCCTGCTCATGTTTGGAAAGCCCCAGCTCACTCCTCAGTGCCCACAGAGTTCCTCACCCATTGCACTTGTCTGCGGATTCTATGCTCTGTCTCAAATAGCGACAGTAGAACTTAGTCATCAAGTCGTTTGTGTGGTGTAGCCCCAAATATGCGCTCTGCTGTAATAAAAGCCGAACCATCCCAGCCAGTCCGGCCTCCCTTCCCATTGCCCCCATGGGTCTGATGCGTGGCGTGTGAACACGGAGCCCAGGACAGCGGGCTCGCTAGCAGGTGGATGGAAGTCTTACCTAACGGTTGACCTTCAGGAATGTTTGTTTGAGCATCAGAGTGTGTGCACAAAGAGGACAGGCTATGTCGGGGTTTTCTGATGCCGGATCTGCATGCCACACGAGCTGAACAGAATAGAGGCCAATTTGTACCCTCTTAGAGTCATTGACATCCCATGACCTTGGTCTGGGGTCTCAGGTCACTTGGGCCAGGGGTTTCAGCCAACTGCCTCTGATTCCACTACAGAAAGACCTGGAAGACATTTCACTTGAACTCTGGGCTCAGGAGCATGTTCAATAGGCCTGGGGAAGTTTCTGAGTGAAGTAGAAGCCCCAAAGAAGCAGCGAGGGACGCTCCCTCAACCGGCCTCGTTTTCTGGATTTGTGAAATGGGGCATTTTCATACCTGCATTGGCCAGACGCTCTCTCCCGGGTCTGTGTCTGCCCAGGAAGCTCCTTTTGGACCCAAAGAGTTTGGCCACATCTGGATAATTGTCTAGAAAAAAATGTTGTGTCCCGAGATGGGGCAAGGGGAGGGTTCTGAAGACACAGAAGGCTAGAGGGACGCTACTGAGAGGACGGACAGGGATTTCCTAAGTGAGCCCTTGTTTGTTTCCCGGCAGGTTCTGGCTGGTGATTAAGGAAGATGGACACATGGTCACGGCCCGGCAGGAGCCCCGCCTCGTCCTGGTCTCCATCACCTGTCAAGACGATTGCTTGGTTCTCGGTGGCCCGGGGGTGGCCCCGCTGGTTCTGCCCAGCAAGCCACCCTCTTCAAACAGGCTCCACGACTGCAGGTACCCTGGGGTGCGGGGGTGTCTTGGGGCCCACTTTCCTTTCAGGCCCCCCTGTGTACTCTGCCTGTAGAGCAGGTGGTGAGATTGGAAGAGGAAGCGTTTCAGGAAAGTCAAGTCTGGGTGGGACTCGAACCCGTGGTCAGGCGTGAGTGGGTGATGCAGGGCGTGACTGAAGGGCACACGGGGTTTGTGTGAACCAGGTGTGGGAAGACACGCAGACCCAGAAATGACTGTCATGAAGAAAGAAGGTTTTAATACAGTTCCCTAGACATGGCAGGCCCATGCCACAGAGGGCCACACTGGGAAGCACCAGGGTGGGACTGGCAGGAAGCCTGTGGTGTAGCTTCCAGAGGGAGGACTGAGTGGAGCAGGGTCCACAGGCTTAGGATTGGCTAGTTTGAGTCAATTCAGCAGGGGCGTTTTTTCAGACTCAGCAAGGCTCCCAAGATGTCAAAGCATCAATGACGAACAGGGGTGGTGAACCTTTTGGCGATTGAGTGCCAAAGTTTATGAAATAAGAGTATACTCGCTCGACTCGCGTGCCAACCCATTGTGTGAGATAGAGGTATCGATTATTTTTATGTCTATAAGAGCATAAACAATAATTTTTTAAATGGTATTCACAGCTCCGCACGCCGAAATAATTGCTCGACGTGCCACTTTGGGCACGCGTGCCACAGGTTCGCCACCCCTGACATAGGGGGAAAAAATATGATTAATATAAATATAGAGGGAATACGAGCCAATCTTTAAGGTTTTGAGTCTTTTTATTCACGTTGAATGGACTTCTAGCCAGGCCGACAAGGGACTCAGTGGTACACTGACCAGACCTCCTGTTTTTTTTTTTTTGTTTTTAAAGATTTATTTATTGTTTTTGAGAGAGAGAGAGAGAGAGAGAGAGAGATACAGAGTCAGAGACAGAGAGAAGGGGGAGGGCCCAGAACAGTCACCATAGCTGCACATCATTGGTTTTTCTACATAGTTTCATTCCACAGGTGGGCGCAGGGCTGGACAGGGCAGGAACTGGGCTGGGGTCTCGCCCCGGTGAGAACTGAACTGGGGGCACTCCCCACCTCAGCACATGGGTCCACACAGGCCGAGGCCGGGATTCGATCCTTGGTCCCCAGGGCTGCAAAGTGAGCGCTTAACCCACTGAGCCATCCCGGCTTCCCCTGACCTCCTGTTTTATACGGGACAGAAAACAACAGTCCTGTCCCGTTTCAAATGGGATGTCAGGTCAGCCTACTGACACCTAGAATTAACCCAGTGAGACTAAGCTGACCAAATGTCCTGTTTGAAACGAGGCAGTAAATTGGAGGCAGGTTAGGTGGTTGGTCACAAGGTACAAATGTCCGGTTATAACATAAATACACACTGGGGGTGTAACATACAATGTGCTGACTCTGGTGCACACTGCTGTGTGACATACAGGAAAGCTGTTAAGAGAGTTGATCCTCAAGAGTTCTCATCCCCAAAAAGCCACTGTTTTTTGGGTATCTATGAGGTGAGGGATGTTAACTGAACTTATTATGGTAATCTTTTCACAATAAGTGTAAGTCAAGTCCTTATGCTGTATACACCTTGAACTTCCATGCTGCTGTTTCCATTATATCTCAAACTAGAATTTTTTTTTTAAAAGTGGACCATAAAGGAAGACCTTAATTCTGTATTTTATAAAATGGATAGGGATCAAAATCAAACTGCCTTGCATTTGGATTCCATTGCATACTTTTAAAAACATAATTTTATTTTATTTTAATGTAATTTTTATAGTTTATAACAATATATATATAATATGTTATAATAGAATTTCAGTGCAAATATTAATATTTACAATTCAATGCAAATTATATCTTTCACTACAAATTAAAGTTATAAAAACATTTAAATGTCAATTTACAATTCTGGGAAGCTGGGATGGCTCAGCAGGTTAAATGCTCGCCTTGCAGCCCTGGGGTTCAAGGATCGTATCCCAGCCCCAGCCTCTGCAGACCCATATGCTGAACTGGGGTATGGCCCCAAGTTTGGTTCTCACCGGGGTGAGCTTCCCATGTGGGAGGCCCCTGGCCTGGTTCCTGCCCTGCGTGGCCCTCCCTCCCAACCCACCCACCTGTGTGGAATGCAACTATGTCAAAAGCTGATGGCATGCAACTATGGAGACTTCTCTGGGCCCTCCCCCTTCTCACTCTCTCTCTCTGTCTCTGTCTCTCTATCAAAAACAATAAAATAAATCTTTTTAAAAAATGTACAATTCTGTGAGGAGTAAAGAGCTTAAAAAATTTTTTTTTAGGGACACTCAAGCAAAAAAACCTTGAAGACCATTGTGTTATCTGATGAAATCTGTGCCTACCAGGAGGCACAGGTACTATATTCTTATCCCCACTTTACAGTGGAAGACAGAAGGTCAGAGGCGTTTAATGATTTGCTAAAGGTCACAGACCAGAGTAGCAGAGTTCTGATTTGAACCAGGTCTACCAGCCTCCAAGGTCAGGGTGCATCTACACCTGAGATGCATCCTGCTTCCCTTCTAAGAGCTTTCTAAATCCTTGCACCTTTAAGCGTGGTCCACAGACCAGCAGCTTGTACTTCCCGGAGCTCGTTAGGAATGCAGACTGGCAGGCTCCAGCCCAACCTGTGGAACCAGAATCTGCATTTTTCACCAGATCGAGGAGCGTTGCAAGCATAATGACCTTTGATAGCTCTTTCCTGGGGCGCATTCTGCTCCCGGCCCCCTCGGCTCCTGCTCATCTTTGGCTCGGCCCACAGACCATGCACTGGTCCCCGGGATAGTCAGATCCCAACAGCCCAGCTGTCCCGTCTTGACACCATCACTCAGTGTGTTGATGGAATAAAGTAACCCTGCTGTTCCCTTGTCTCCCTGCCAGGATTTTTGGTGTTGACATCCAGGGCAGGGACTGTGGGGATGAGGCGGCTCAGTGGTTCACCAACTTCTTGAAAACAGAACCTATCAGGCTGGTTCAGTTCGAAAAGAGCATGAAGGGACGGGCATCGAGGAAAATTCTCCCATCTTCTGTACCTAATTACCAGGTGAGCTGACAGACAGCTGCCCTTCACTGCTACCCACGGCCCTTTTCTTTCTGGCCTCCTTGTCCCACAAAGAGCCTCTCACGGGATCCCAATTAGGAAAGTGTAGGCTCAGCCCAGGGTACGAGGGCACCCCCTGGGCAGGTATTGAGGATGGAGTGGGAAGTGGATGCGAGCGGTTGCAGGATGCAGCTGGGATGGGATGTGGGCGATCCTGGGCAGGGCGAAGCCAGAGAGAGTCCCAGGGAGGTGGGTGCTTGGAGAAAACGGGTTGGGCAGGCCGAAGCGTGAGGTTTGTTTGGGACTAAGTCCAGGCTTCCTGAAATTACAGAAGTGCAGCCTGCACAGTCAGTGTGGGATGGTTATTTCAGGCACCTACACTGAAGAAAACTGCCCCCCTGGGTCACCTACAGCCCTCAGAGCAAAGCCATTGATTCTGCAGTGAGATAAGGTTTATACGAAATGCAAGTTCCACAGGGTGTCTCCTCCATGCGCCCTGAACTGCCAGCTCCTTAAATGCAGGAGGGCATATCTGCTTTATTCACCATTTCCTCACCTCGGCCAGTCAGTGCCTGGGGCGTGAATGGTGGCAGCTGGAAGCAATCATTGGGAGTGCAGAGCCATGGGCTGCAGACCCTTTTCCTGGGAAGGGGACCGCCTGTTGGGTGCTGGGGTGAGGAACAAGGAAGACGGTGAGGCCTGGAGGGTCAGGTTGGCCCCAAGCTTGGCTGCTGCCATCAGTGCATGGATGAGGGGCCCCACCCTCATTCTAGAGCTGACCTGGCCAGCTTTTTAAAGTCTTTCCTGGATACCACCTTCCCTTTCTGTACTCAGATGGTTTTGCTTCTAGACTTCACTCAGCTTTGCAGTTGGTTTAAGGACGTTTATGGGGCAGGGAGGTCTGATAGTGCCGTGTGATTGGCACAGGTGGCCTATCCAGACTGCAGCCCGGTCATGATCCTCTCGGAAGCCTCGTTGGCAGATCTGAATACCAGGCTGGCGAAGAAAGTGAAAATGGAGCAGTTCAGGCCAAATATCGTGGTGACAGGCTGCAATGCATTTGAGGAGGTAAGTGGCTCAGGACTCCCGTGCATTCGGCTCACAGGTGCTGTTTAAGACGCTGAGGGAACTGCTCAGACTCTCTGTGGTCTGGGTAGCTGGGGAAAATCCTTCCCCAAGTCACCTTGACCGTGTCAACTTATTCATTCCTTGCTGCCATCATCATCTCACTGGCCTCAGGGGGCGCTGCTCACCCTTTAATGCTCTGACCCCAAAGCCAGCAATAGAAACTCCAAGTTGTGACAAGTCTGGGACAAGGCTGGAATATGTAATCATAGCTCACAGGTAACTAGAGGGGAGTGAAGACAGAACAGCTGTCTCTCCCTTTCTTATGTCCAGGAGTACTTTCAAAGATTTGAGACTCCTGGAAGCCCCAGACCCCAAAGTGGTGGCCAAGAGGACACCGGTGATCTGCCTGTTCACTGGGCCCTGGGGACATTTCATGCTGTGGCCCGAGTTCTCTCCCCTAGGACCCACACCAGACACAGCCCTTGGGAACCTTAAAGGGGCAACTCCATCAGAACCCAGTGGTAACCAGTGATCACCACCAGCAATCATGTTAAACATTGGTGGTGGGTTATGGTGGGGCGAGGGGGGGGGGGTGTAGTTAAACTTTATGAGCACTAGGGGAAAACAACAACCAATACCATCTATTGGGTGTTTACTGGGTGCCAGGCACTGACTTAAGGAATCCCTTCATACAAATTACTGTGTTTGATCCTTATGACCACCCTGTGTTACTTTCTCCTTCTCAAAAGGCAAGTGAAGGTGCCTAAGTGGGGGCTCTGGCATTAGACCCCAACTTGCAACTCCAGCTTCGGAGGGGCTGAGGTCAAGGTTCCAGTTTAGAGAGGCTCTTGAATACCTTCTTGATTCTTTGCTCCCTTGGGTGACCGCATTTCCTTTTGTGTGACTAAAATGTGCGCCCAGTTCCCGGGCAGCGTTGTCTTTTATGTGAACCTTTGCCGAGAGAGCCTAGTAGAAATCCTGGCACCTGTAGGCACTTCATGTTATTTCATAATTTAAAAAAGAGCCACGTATACAGAAGTTGTCTATGTCTGGACTTTTATCCTGTCATTTGTTACCTATTTTCTTTAATCCCTCTTTACATTTGTTGAAAATGTCTCTTACTAGATCATCTGTTATGGGCCGGGCAATGTATCCAGGGAGGCCAAGGTACTGCTTATGCCCTTTGGAATTTCCTGATATGAGAGGAAGGACACAGACAATGACAGCCCAGCGTGGGGGTGCTTTCATGCATATACTTATTAGCACGTGCTAAGGATGTGCAGCAGTAGAAACGCTGTGGGGGCGGGGAGGGGTCAGATGGAGTTACCGGGAGCCATGGTGTGTGGATTTCGCTGTGTGTGAGTGTGTGTGGGGGAGGGCCCCTGAAGGTCATTATGGGTAAAGGAGGCAGCCAGTTGAAAGGCCTAAAATCGTGAGAGGCCATGACAGGAAAGGGTGCCCAAGAGCATTTCAGAACCACAGAGCACAGCGGGTAAAGGAGAAGCGCCCACGAGGCTGGCCCCGCGGCTGGTTGCAGGTCACCAGGCCCAGGAACTTCCATTCTTCCTTGCGTCTTTGGAGGAGCTGGAAATGATTTTGAACAAGGAAGTAATGCTGATTTGCAAGCATCCAACAGATCCCTACTGACGCCCACCATGGGCCAGACGTGATATTGCGCCGGCCACATTCTAGAATGTGCATCAGGAGGCAGGGAAACCCGAGGTAGAAACAGCAGCGCCATGCTTCATCCCCAGAGGGTCTTTCTGAAAAACAGTAGATGAGCGGGCCTTCCCTGGGACCCACCTCAGCATCGTGACGAGGCCTGTGATGCGCCCTCCCAGGTCAGCCTTGTGTAACCAGTGCCTGCGGGTGCCCGGCCTTAGGCGGGGTGGGGGTTGCGGAGGGATATGGGGGGCTGGGAGAGGCAGGGCGCTGACCTGCTCAGGCCGTTGGCTCCTTGAGGGAAGGGATTTGGTTTTTCTGCTCAGCAATACATGCGGATTTTGTGAGAACTGAAGTTCATACAATGTGGGGGACCGCTTTAAGGAAAGAAAATAACAAAAACAATATAGGTGCAGGGACTCGAAAGGGTCCAGTACAAGGGAGGGGTTGAAGACTGAAGGCTTGTTAGATGCCCAATAACCCACCCAGTGCTCCCCATTCTACTTTCCTGTGTTACCTCTTGGGATGTACGTAACTAAGTGTGGAGGCATTAGATGCGTCCTGAAGACCGAATGAATGAGTGCTCAGTGTCAGTAATGTGTGTTACTAAAGGTTGGATTCAAAATTAGTCCGTGAAGCAGAAATTCTTTCATAGAAATCCTGTAATTGGGCCATTATTTTCTGAGAAATGTTTTGTTCTTTATACCTTCTCAACCTCTTGTCTGAGATCAAGTGTAGAAACTTTCTTTTAGGGAATAAAATTTTTTTTTATTTGTCTCCACTGAAGGGTGAATTGTCTTGATATTGATTTTAGTTTAAGACCTTGAACCAGGGGAATAAGAAGAAACAATGCTCCCATTTTTGCCCACAGAAACTTTGCTTTCCTGTAACGTGCTGATTAAGCATTTTTGCTCCCCTGTAACTTGTCACACTGAACCCAAGGCTGATGTAAACCTGTCGTGTTCTCTTAGGCAACTCGAGTGGATGGAGTCTATTTTAATAATAATAAAAAAAATTCAGTGATCCTGTGCTCCCAAATTTATGGTTTTATTACTTCTATGCAATGGGCTTACACAAATAGTAATACTTATTTATCTTAGAACACTCTTAAGTTTTCTAGAAGAGTCCTGTGGTTATGCACATTAATAAAAAATGCTTACTATAAAATGATACTAATGTTGCTGATTTATTCTCCCTCAAATTAGGAAACCCAGTAGTTAGTAGTCTGATGTATTAACTTATCTACCTGGTACCATGGCACAACTATAACCCTTTCCATGAGTGGACACCCTGTTCAATATTAATGTGAACATAAATATTTACCAAACCAACAATAACAAAAAATAGCGACTTAAGCATGGTGGAAAAGTTCAGGCCAATGTTGATTGCAAAAATATAGAGGAATAGGAAAATTCAGTGTGCAATATTTATTCTTTGTGACCCAAAGCACTTTGTACTTTCCCCACATAACTCAGAATATTAAACGGATTTTAAAACACAGCTGCCCTTGAGCCAGTGTGGTGTGTTTAAGTTCTAGGAATGCAGAGCAATAAAAGTTTAAGATAATAAAATTGACTGATGCTGCTTATCTCTGTAGCTGACTGTTGTGGGGGTCACTTTGCTTGCTGTCCTGGTGAACAGGACTTGTGTGTGTGTGTGTGTGTGTGTGTGTGTGTGTGTGGTATCTCTCTCTTGGGAAGTGCTTCTCCAAGAAACTTCTAGGGAAAAGCCGGGACGGCTCAGCGGGTTGAGCGCTCGCTTTGAGGCCATGAGGACCGAGGATCGAATCCCGGCTCCGGCCCAGGCAGGACCCACGTGCTGAACTGGGGAGTTCCCACAGTTCGGTTCTCTAGCTGTCTCTGTCTCTGTCTCTCT
>PVKE010031042.1:0-19276 GCA_004027555.1 Craseonycteris thonglongyai
AGCCATGTAACAAAGCATAGAATTTGGAAGTGACGCACCGTTGGGATTTTATCTCAGTTTATTGCCTCCCTTTCATTTGGGGGGATGACTTCAGATGTCTCCTTGGTTCAAATCCTTGTCAACTTCTCCACCACAGCGTCTTTATCCCTCATCCCTCGAAGTCCTTTTGCTGTGGAAATACAGGGTTGCCTTATCTAGCCTGGAGATAATGGCATCTGGTAGTAGCAAGAGCTACAGCTTTGCATACATAGCTAGATCTGGGCTATAGTTCTAACTGCAAACTGTGCAAGCCTGGTGAAGTGGCCTTACCTTTCCATGTCTCAGGTACTTCTTCTAAGAAATAGAATCAATGAAAGCCCCAGAAGGGTTGTTGTGAACATGAATGTCATAATATATGTATAGAACACTTATTCCCTTGCTCAATTTGTAGTGGGTGCTTATTAAATACATATTTTTAAAATATTGAGCATGAATGTTAGAGTGTGCCCTGTCTTTTAGGACTCTTTGGAAGAACCATGAGATTTACAAGGATGCACACCAACCTCATGGATGCTCATTTGGGGAGCTGTCCAGCAGCCTACCTCCTCCTTCATTGGTACAGAACACTATTTTTTGTAGCCTTGTTGGAGAAGAATGGCCTCGACCTACCACAGATGTCAGAGAGTTTCAGTTCACCCCTCATCCCTAAGCTGCCAGAGGGGAGCAGATGTCCAGGGCTGGGCCCATTGGATGCTTCTGCGACTTCGCTGCTTGAATTAAGGTCTTGACTGTCTGACTTTGCTTCTGGGATTTTGAAGCCTGAGTGTACGTTTAAGGCTAAGTAGTCACTTAGAGTTCATTCATGACTAAGGCAGCTCTGATGGTGACATTCAGCTATCTTCCTCCTTCTTTCTTCAAGATCCTTGTTGAACTTCCTCCTCTTTCATGTCTAGAGGGTGATTGTTCTTGTTTTCTCAGCCTCTTGTTACTGTGAGCCTCTGACAAACTTCTAGTTCATCACTATCTACCCTGTCCCTCCCATTTTTTTTTCTCCATATGTCACTGGAAAGCAAGGATTCAGAATGGCATACTCCATATCTCAGGCCCTTCATTCAATGATGAAGAATCCATGTGTGTTGGCTTAATCTTTGAGCACACCCCCATGATGGCTAGGTGGGTTCTTCAGCTGTCATTGCCTTTTGTAGCTTGGTTTCCATTGTTGACTGTTGGGAATCCTGGTGATGAAAAGAATATTGAGCTACCCTCTAGCTCAAGCCACTGGCTTTCACATCACCACTCTGTCTGTCTGTCTGTCTGTCTTCACAGGGTGACACTTCTCACCTGGAATTATCACCATGTTCCCACCTTTCCCACTTGCCTTACAAACTCTGATACCTTTCCTTTCAATACCTGAACTTGCCACCAGGAGACATGGGTTCTCATCCAACCTCTGCTGTTGATAATCTTGACAGAAACCAGTTCATTCTTCACCCTTCAGGTTTCTCACCTATAAACGCGGCTAAGTAGCAGCAAAGGGTCAGCTGGAGGAGGAAATCAAATGATTGTCATGCTGAGAGCTCTGCAAAGACTGATGGGATCCTCACCCTACGGTGCTATGAATACTTTTCAGAATAACAACGATAGTAAAACCGACATTGAGGACATTGGGAAGCATGAGGTAGCTATCTGGGCTTTGGTGATTAACCACTGAGAAGAACGTTTTTATTGAATGACAGTGGGGGCCTGAGGCCTGGGGTGAAGCTCCCATTTTTCTTAATCAAGTAGTGACCTCTTCTGGGGAAAGACAGCACGACCTCAGCCAGGGGGGACCCTTACAACATCTGCACCCAGGCGAGCAAGCAAAGATAGAGTAGATGGTCCCCAGGGAAGAAACGTTCAGGGTAGATGTTTATTCTGGGCAACCGAGTAGAAAACAAAACCAAATGAACTGAAACTGAAAATCACTTGCCCAGTGTCTTTCTCTGGGAGAGCCCGGAGAGAGGGAGCGAATCTAGTACTGCGGATCTGTTCCATGCACTGTGGCGAGGCCATGGGTCATGCAGGCTGCCCAGATCCAGGAACCCAAGACCAGCCTTTAGGGAGAATGGTTCCAGAAACGTCCAGATGGGAAGTGTATTTTTGTGTATTCCCTACTGGAAGAGATAAGCAAGGCTATTTCAAATAGATGAGGCAAGGTTCAGAGAGTCTTGAGGTCTCAGAGAACAAGTGGTTTTTGCTCAGTGGTCTTTCTTCAGGAGCAGGAAAGGGGCGAGCTCCTACTGCAGTCTTAACAATTGGACGGGGAGTCGTGAAAAACAGAAAAAACACCCCCAAGCTCCCCACGATCTCTCTATATTCATCTGATAGCTCAGGCTCTTGGCACCTCCAGGAAGCCTTCTTGGTGAAGCAGCCTTGTCGCATTCCTCATCTCTGTGCAACTGAAGGACTACGGTAAGCTATGCTAGCTGGTGGAGCTTTGCTCAGATATGCTCTGTACTGACCAGGGGGGACACCACACATTCCCAAGGACATAGGCCATGGCTTCCGCTTGGACTCGTGGGCAGCAAGATGCCAAATAGATGAAAATCGTATTATCCTACCCCTCTTTGAACGGGATTGGAAGAACTGGACTCAGACAAGGGAAAGGACTTGTTCACGGCCAACTCAGCAAAGAAAGGGACAGGGCTCAAGTTCCAACTGCGTTTTCTGATCAGCTTTTCATTCTTATTAGCAGTCACGTCTCTTCTATCTCCCTCTAACCTCCATTGCATTCTAACTCAATTGGTAATAGTGATAATACCTAAATAATAGACTGGTGAATAACAGGGTAGCAAGTTTGTTTAGCATCTAGTTCATACTAGTCTGTTTATTCATTTATTCCACAGATATTTGTTGAGTACCTACAATGTTCTAGACATTGGGGACATAATACAGTTGTCCCT
This sequence comes from Craseonycteris thonglongyai, assembly GCA_004027555.1. Taxonomy (NCBI): domain Eukaryota; kingdom Metazoa; phylum Chordata; class Mammalia; order Chiroptera; family Craseonycteridae; genus Craseonycteris; species Craseonycteris thonglongyai. The sequence goes on from PVKE010031042.1 coordinate 2,922, forward strand.
CAGTACCCATAGGGAGTTGGTTCCAGCATCCACCACAGATATGAAAATCTAGGGGGATATGGAGGTCATATTTCACTAAGTGACAAACTACAATTTCAGCCATTGTGAAGACTCCTCAACAAAGATAAAACTAAATCTGTATAATCCCCGATGCTATGAGAGTCTACAATGGTGGAAGGGGTTATTAGTCCAGGAGGGCTGTTCTGTCCATCGAGTAACTCAGACTTAACATATCCGAGTCTGCCTTGCTTCTGTGTTTTTTCTTATGCCTTGCATCCCATCCACCAGCAAATCTTGTAGGCTCTGCATCTAAAACATCCAGAACCTGCCTACTTCTCCCCATCTCTACCATTTTCCTTCAACCGAACACCCCAGTCTCAGATCTGGATTGTCAGTACTTGGTCTCTCTGCTTCTGCCCCTGCCTCTCCACAGACAAATATGTTCAGACAATCTAGGTCAAACGATATTTAAGTCTTATACAGCAGGACCACTCAGAGGCCTTCATAAGGTAAGCAGTATAGTGAGTCTCTAAGACAGAGATATAGTATAGAATATGTTCCTGACATATTTGATCACAGAATTGTGTTCTTAGAGTGGCTCTCACACAACTGTTGTTCCATTTAAAGCACGCTGGATGACCCAGAAATTGTCTATGAAAATATGTTACATAAATTACTGTTATCCCACATGGTGACATAATGGGAAATGATGTCAAGTTTCACTGAACTGGGGGGACAACTTGCCTGCATTCTAGCCACAATTAGAGTCTTCTAAGCTGTGTGGCCTTGGGCAAGCTGTTCAATTACTCTGAGCTTAGTTTCCTTATCCTTCTGAAAGACAGATCACAATTAATGTCCTGTCTACTTTGCCTAGCTGTTAGGAGAATCAACTGACATAACGGCCATTAAAGAAGAGGCATCCCCTTCCCCGCCAGTAACCCAAGCTGAACAAAACCCCGTGCCACTGCTGTGCCACTGCGGATGCCTGGAAAAACATGAATGTTTCCGCTTACACCATCTCGGCACTTAATCATAATCAATGAGCAACAAATTAACATTTGGTTTATTTACTTGAGCAACTGGGAGCAAAACCTAGAGAGTTACTGGCTGTTGGCGAGAAATCAAACAAAACAGAATTCGCTGGAGCTCAGCTGTGGAGTCCCATCTGTGACAGGCATGGAAGGAGGCAGGAAATGCCCGCGGCCCAGACAGCACAGCGCAAAGAATGAGGAGAGAAAGCATTGAGTGAAACGGGCCAGGGAGAGAAGAAAGCCTGCAAATACAACACTGGGGAGAAGGCTATAATGCTGCAATGAGGCAGATAAAGAATGTATGATCACCTCCACTAATGGCGGTGACGTTCAGTGACACACTGACTCAGGGACCTTGGGCCCAGAACTCTGATCCCTGGATTAATTCACACTCCACACACATATCTTGATGTATTTATGGACCACACCTCTTATCATGATGATGATGATGACCACAACAACGATGATGATAACATCAATAACGATTAAAAGTATAGCATCCATGCAGCAGTTGAAAAGCCACTTATATCTACCTTCCTCAAAATATGGCCTGAGGTTGGTCAATATTGATATCCCCACTGAATTGAAAGGGGACCCCGGGACCCAACAACTTACCAGAGGTCACATGGCCACAGAAAGGCAAGGCTAGGGCCGGGCCCTTATTTTTTGTACCCCCATCCTGTTTTCTTTGTTTTACATGGCTTCTCTGGCCACCACCCCCGGGGGGCAGTAACCCTTTTGTGCATCAATCCTGGAGAAATTCTTGGGGTCTCCCCCCCACCTGGAATAAGTCCCATTGGACGAGAAGCTTTGTGTTTAGGGGCTTTTGTGGGGCAGGATGATCTGGGTTGACAGCCAAGTTGAGCTGTCATGGAACCTCTAAGTCAGTGCTCATCATAGAGGTTAGCTGAAGGAACATCCTCTAGTTGTTAAGAACCACCTTGGTTTGGGGATGCCAGGACAGCAGAGCGGTTGAACACTTGCCTCTCAGTCGTGAGGTTTGGGGTTCAATTCCCGGCCATAGCCTGTGCAACCCCACATGCTGAACTGGTAACCACTGGGATGGCTCAGTGACCAAGGTTCTTGCTTCCTATGCAGGAGGCCCCCAGTTCAGTGCCTGCCCCATGCTACCCCACGTCCACCTGTGTGGAATGAAACCATGTCACAACTAATGATGTACAACTGTGGAGACTGCTCTGGGCTCTCTCTCTCTTTCTCTCTCTTTCTCACCTTCCCTCAAATAAAATTAATCTTAAAAAAAAAAAAAAAAGCCTACCTAGCTTCCCTCTACAGGTCTGGCACTTATTAGTTATGTAACCTATTATGTGGCTTCATTTTCCGTCTGTGGAATGGAGCTCATGGCGTTAACTGCTCTTGTAGGCTTGTGCTGCAGGTTACAGGAATATACGCCAAACACTTGGACCAGCTCCAGTATCCATTAGCCATATCGTCAGGCACACACAGGCTTTCTACTCTTTGTTTCCCTTGTGCCTTGTGATTCTCACATTCCTAAAACTCATCCTTCTGCATGGTAGTGATCTGCCCCCACTAGACTGAGTGCACGTGGAGGGCAGGGTGCTGGTCTTCCTCATGGCTGTACCTCTACTCCCTGATGCACAGAGCGTCCCAAAGGACATTTGTTAAATGGGTGGGCCGATGAAGAAATACACAAATAGCTTGTGTAGTGTAGCCAATGTAAAAGAATTCAGCCAAACCTTTTCCACCACTTGTTTCTGGGCTGTGGACTCATCATGTCTTTGGACACAGTGAAAAAGCAAGGAGGTCGATATCTTCATAAAGTCCTGTTCTTCCTGCGCTCATGCTTTGACCCATCTGCCTCCAGCCGAGAGAGACCAAGCCCGTGCTCATTGGCCAACTACTCTGCAGTTAATTATTGGTGTTATCTAGAATGTTCCTTGATTAGGTATTGATCCGCGAGGATGGAGACTGTGCTTTGTTTTCTCTTCTATCCCCAGTACCCAAGAACTGTGACCGCCCTCCGGGAAGCTCTTGCTCAGCATTTGTCATAGGAATAAATACATGGCTGGTGGGTCTTCTGTCGCTTTTGTCGTATGCCCATGGACCAGGAAGTTTCACTCCAAGGCTGCTTTCTCCTCCTACTCATAAACCTTACAGGTTGGGGTGTCAGCGTCCCAGGAAAGAAAGCAATAGACTTAAAAAGGTTTCTGTTTGCACAAAGCTATTTACCAGGACTACTAAGCAAATAAGAGAAATGGAACAAAACGATAAAAACAATCTGTGGTGGGTTTGTTTTTTTTTTTTCAAGGCATGTCCAGTAATGGGTGAAATTGCCTTCCTGGAGGGAAGAGAAGAAAAGGGAAAATGGACACATGATCTTGAACCTCTTTCTGTTGTGGGCTTTGTGCCTTGAGCTGACTGTTAGTCGTCCCAGCTTTTGCTGAACATTCCTCTTCTGCAGTGATCTACAGTTGCATGCATAGGCCAGTGATATTCCCTGGAAATGGCAAGGCTGAGGCCATAGTCTATTGGTCAAGTGGAGTGACCTGGCCTTTCTCAGGAATGAGGGTTTATTACGTAACAGAATCCAGGTGGCAACGTTAAGAGGCGGGCAGGGTGGTACACTGGGTTGGGCTCAGGTTATCAGCGGTGGCACCTTAATTGCCTGGAGTAGTAAGGGACACAAATATTTAGGTAGCTGCTAGGTTTCTCACAAGCAGGGGGACCATAGCTTATAAAACAAGCTGGCAGCTCATTCAGTGTGAGCTGAACATTCTTGTCCCCATTGAACAGATGGTGAAACTGAGTCTCACAGATGACACTGAACTTGGCTAAGGCTCCCCAGCCGGGAATGGGCAGGGCCTAGAGGCAAATTCTGAGCTTTGGAAGCCATGTTCTGAGCTCTTTTCCTACAGGGATTTTCTAAGTAGCCTCAGCCTTTCCCAGCCTCCAGCCCAGGGCTAGAGCGTATTCGGCTCCATGTCATCATGTAATTACATGTATCCGTTTGCTCTGAAGCTCGCCTTCACTTCCGGGCAGCTTCTGGGGTGCAGATGCATTCAGTAATGACAGTAGGTTTTTCCCTGGGGGTTGAGAAGCCCAGCCTCATGAGGAGATACAGGTTAGATGACCACAGGGGCGTTAGAGCCCCTTGAATCGTAACAACTCGCACACATTGAGCATTTACTAAGTGCCAGGTGGAATGCCGAAGGCTCTCCACGCCGGCGCTCACTCTTCCTGGCAACATCCTGATGCATCGCGGTCGTAGCCCCTTTGCACATGGCGAGACTGAGGCCTGGGAAGATGGACTCATTCAGGACGGCACGGCGGGGAAGCAGGAGAGCTGGGGATGGGCCTGTGTCACCGCCTGAGCGCTTCATCCCGACTCGGCACGTGCTCGTTACGTCCTAGGACAACCCCAGCCGTTCTCAAAGTGGTCCTCTGGCCACAGCAACTTGTCAGGGATGCAAATCCTGGCTCTGCCCCAGACCTACTGAATCAGAAGCTCGGGAGGTGGGATCCAACAGTCCTTGGACAGCCTTCTGGCATTTCTGGATACACGTTCAAATTTGAGAACCTCAAGAGAAGCTTGTCCAACCCTCTGCCCACAGGCCGCACACGGCGCAGGACGGCTTTGAACGCGGCCCTACAGAAATTCGTAAACTTCCTTAAAATGTTATGAGATTTCTTTTTTTTGCAATTTTTTAGGATCCATCAGCCATCCTTAGTGGTAGTGTATTTTATGGGTGGTCCAGGACAAGTCTTCTTCTACCAATGTGGCCCAAGGAAACCAAAAGGTTGGACACCCCTGGTCTAGAGTCTGTTGTATTCCTGTGCTCTAAGGGAAGAACACCACGTAAGCTTAGTCTCGGGAAGATGTTTCTCCATGAGGTGCTATTGTTTTAGCTTGTAGACCACACCCGAGGGACTAGAGAGAGGCAGCATCTCTCTAGACAGAGGATTCGATGGGAGGAGCAGGTGGGAAGAGGTGTAACACACAGCCCCCTTCCAAGAATACAACATGTTTAAAGGGATGGTATTGTTTTTCCACTAATGTTCACTGAAATCCAGTGACTTGGCCAAGGCATGTAATTTGTGACAAGTAATGGACTCAGACCCAGGCCCTTACTCCTAATACGGTATGTTACAGCTGCATTTTCCCCTAGAGATATGGTGAGTCATAAAAGTTTCAGAGATTCTCTCTGAACCATGAGAAAATCTCTGCAGTAGGTTGCTGGTCCCGTAATGGGGAAAGATGGGGCGAGGGATTCAGAGAGATGTAGAAAGGAGACAGGGATGGCTGGTCTCCTTATCTTGGTCATCAGTGTCACCTGACTGTTAGTGCTTTAGTGTATCACCAGCCATATAGTGTAGCATACCGGTAGATGACTTTGAGTTTGATTCTTGGCTTTCCCCGTGTCCCTTTGCAATTTATTTCATCTCTCTGAGACTGGTTCTTCACCTACAAAATTAGGATCATCAGGGTTGGAGGGACGTTTTAAGAGACATAATGTATGGAGAACCCTTAGGAGATGTCGTTGTGGTTGCCATCTTGTCCAAGGGCTGACTCACAGGACAGCAAGACAGCCAGGCTGTAACAGGAGCCCCAGTGGGAGTGGACCAATGAGTCTCGAAAGCATTGACGCTCATAGGCACCCAGGCATCCCTGGAAAGATAACGATGTGAAAAACGTTTTACTTCTTCATACTCCTCTCAGAGAGATTGCTATTTAGAAGGACTGTTTGCTAAGCCACCAGAACTGGGAGTGTGGAAATAATCCCCCGTTCAGTTGCTTCCTCGGGATGCTGGTTCACGCCAGGAAGGCATGCAAGTCTGGGCCGGAGCGGAATTGTTTGAGACATGGGCACGTCCGAGGCTGCTATAGCTGCTGCCTTCTCTGCTTTTCCTGCACACAGTGGGTGGGGAAGTTGTTCCAGAATGCCTCTCTGAAGGGGCACTGAGTGAGTCCTCTGTCCAGGCGGCTCCTGCCCCCCCAGGGCAGCCCTGACCCCGCTCAGAATGGCCCTCGGGCCTCAAGGCCGCTCCTGCTTGCCCTGTCCTTCACGCTCCTCCTCTGCTTCTCCTGACGTCGCTCCAGTGACAGGTTATTTTCTGCTGATCCAAATACCTGCCTCCGAGGCCCAAGCAACAGGGTGAGTGCAAGGGCAGCAGTGGGTCTTGAGAGTGGGCAGAGGGCTGGCACCCAGGCCGCCTCTCATATCTAGAAAAGGGGCTTGGAATTTGTAATCTCTCCCTCTCCCTCTGCCTATGTGACTTGACCAAGGTATTTGGGCTCATTCATTAAATAATATGAAAAGCTAACTTTTTTTTTGGAGCATTTTACTATATGCCAGGTGCTATTCTTAGTGCTTTATGCATACTACTCAAATAATTCTCATAATAAATAACTCTACAATATAAGCACTGGAATAGGTCCTTTTTAAAAGCATGAGAACACAGGCACAGAGAGGTTAAGTAGCTTGTCCAGGGTCACACAGCTGGCAAGTAGGATTCAAATGCAAGATTGTGCTGACAGAAGTTTCCTCTTAACCGTTGTGTGATGCTGCAGAAGGCATTGGTGAGAGTGCAAGAGGTCCTGTCTATTAACACCTTTTTGGAAGTTAAAATGGTATGAAAGTGTTATTATTAACATGGTTCTTGGAGAGGAGCAGGAGGCAAAGGCGGTCTCCAAGGATTTTCAAGGAGGTTGGAGTTGTGTAAGTAAGGGCCACGGGGAGGTCTGGAGAAAAACACCCTGAGAGTTGTGATCTTGTCAACACGCCTGCACCCCCTCATTTCTGCTCTCAGCAGAAAATGAAAATGCTCACGTAGCGATGCCTAGAAGGGAACAGAAATCACCCAGGTGGCACATGTGGAAAGATGGTGTGTGTCACAACCAGGAAGGGGCTTTCCCTCTCACAGAAGAGCGTGAGAGATTTGTGTGAATGTGTTCGTGTTAGCTCTGGGCATTTCTTAGCTTCATCAGGGGTGTGGATTTCCTGCTACTGTTATTTTTATACCCCCATCTCAAAATGCACTTGGCAAAGCCGGGTTGGCTCAGCAGGTTAAGTGCTCGCTTTGCAGCCCCAGGAACCAAGGATTGAATCCCAGCCCCGGCCCATGCAGACCCATATGCTGAACTGGGGTGAGCTTCCCATGTGGGAGGCCCCCAGCCAGGTTCCCGCCCTGTGGAGCCCCACCCTCCTGTGTGGAATGAAACCATGTCAAAAACTGATGACATACAACTATGGAAACTGCTCTGGGCCCTCCCCCTTCTCTCTCTGTCTCTCTGTGTCTGTCTCTGTCAAAAACAATAAAATAAATCTTTTAAAAAAAGAATACTTCAATACCCACTTGTATCCCCTTGGGTGTCTGCCTGCACATCTGTCCCTACCAAAAAGATGTTCTCCCAGGGGCACAGAGCAGAGCCTCAGAGGTACATATTTTTACAATCTCATGTGTAGAAGAATCAACAGGGAGTGTATCTGTCAGCTTTGTCACGTAACAAAGATGCCCCACTCTCAAGGCTTATGAGAGCTGAAATTTATTTTCCATTCATATCACATGATGCCTACAGCTCAGCAGTGGCTCTGCTCTGGGCTGTAGGTTGGCTGCAGGTCAGTCCCATAGGTCTTCTTGGTCTGTGACTGCAGTCGAAGGATGCCATGTCCTGGTCTAGCAGAAGTTAGGAGGGCGAGAGGCTGACCTTAGGTGTGCAGTCACCATAGACTTCTGCTGGAATGGGGCTCCCATAGTCCACTGGCCAAAAGCAATTCACTGGCCAAGCCTGACTATGGGGTAGGGAATCTACAGCCCTGCAGGGAGGTGTGGCAAGCGTGTGAACGCATCCTGCTTTTCCAGCGGACTGTGAACTGGCGCAGATGATCATGGGCATTTTCTAACCATGCTATTTCCAGGGCTCTTCTGCAGCTATTTCAATTCCATGGGTCAGAGGAAGCAAGAACAGCAATGCATGTAATAATAATAATAATATGATGGCCAGTGTGAATGATGAGCGTGTCTTCCTAGCCGTGGCCGCGTACTGCAGGGACATTGGTGTTGTCAGAGTCTGTATTTCTGTAACAAGTATGACTGGGGAGACCCTCCCACATATTTTCCCTCTAAGTCCATGTGTTCTGGAAATGGTACACCTTCTCCATGGATCTCCAATGTGAGTCTGTGGAGATAGTGCTTGGCATTTGGGACACTGGAACTTTGCTTGCTCCCACTTAAAACCTTAGTTATGCGGTAACTCTATCTGGAATAATAAGTGGTTTCCTGGCAATGCTATTAAAGAGATGATCTAGTTTTTGTTGTTGTTTTTAATTTGGGTGAGTCTTGGGAGGAGAGTAGATTTATATATAATGGGGTCAAGAAAATAAGACAGTGTGCTTTGGAGAAAACATGAAGAGTTTTGTAAATCTTACTGTGTCAGCTGGGGCCGGGACACCATGGTTGATGGTTCATGCAGAACCATATAGAATGTGGCTCCCCAAAGGAAACTCAAGTTGCTATTAACAGAAGAGGAAGGGAATTTAAACGTTGCAGCTGGCTTGAGTAAATACGAGGTGGCTGCCTCATCTTAACTCCTGTGTGCATACTTACAGTGTACCTCTCTTGTACTGATGCAAAAAAATACTATGAAATCTACCTTGCCCATCACCTGGTATAAAACAGAGCTGGAATAAATGGGCCCTGTAAGTTCTCATATTTCTTTATTGTACATATTTGTAAAGCATGATGCTCATGAATCCTAAGAAGGGCTAAGCCTATCTGATCTAATCAAGTTCTTGCTGAACCCTCAAGTATGTCACCTTTTGATGTTTTTGAGGACCCATGCTCTGAACATCTTTCTGTCCTTCCATCCTTAGTGTTTTGGCAACTTTCCTCATGGTTGCAATATGGCTGCCTCTGCTCCATGCATCATATCCTCTCAGCACATCATCTCAGACAAGAAGGGAGCAAGCAGGCAGCAAAAAGAGATTCCTCCTCTGTACTTCTCTTTGTATGTGTTTTAGGAAGGGACATCATTCCAAGAAGGCCCTTTGCAAACTTCTCTTTATGTGTTGACCAAAAACTGTGTCACAAGTCCAGCCCTAAGCCAGTCGGTTGCTGCTAGAGGTAGTACAGTAACAATGCTTGTCTGAGAAGGATCATGATTCATCCACCAGAGCCAGAACAAGGAAAGGGGACACAGTCATTGGGTTTGTGGGGCTTTCCATACCTCTTTTGTCATCTCTCTTTCCTTCCCATGGCTAGAGAACATGTCTGTTTTGTTCCCCAGTTCCTACGCCAGTGCCTGACCTAAAATAGATACTCCATGTCTATCCATTGGGGAATGAACAAAAATGATGAATGAGGAAATAATGACAAGAACGTCCTTCCCCTTGCCTGTTTTTCTCCTTTATTCTTCTGGTTACCTCATTCCTCTAAATCTGGTGTAGACAGTCCTGAAGCTATTCTTTCTGTCAAAAGATGACTCTTCCTACATGGTAACATGGTAAGAAATAAACATGGCATCTCACACTGTCCACAGTCAGCCTTTGTTGTGGTTAATCGGTGTGGTAAAGGCAAGAACAGGGTGGGCAAGTCAGGTGTTCAACTCAAGGATTGCTTACACTACCTAAGCAAGCCCGTTCTTAGCAAGACGGTAAATCGAGATAGTGCGTTTCCTTTAAGCATCTCTGGGCAGTTTCCTCTGGCCTTTCAAGCTCTGCTCTTAGAATGTCAAGGAAATCACAGAGAACTGCAGAAAATGTTCAAGAGAAATGGTGTAAAATGGACCAAACACTTTGTTATCAGGCATTTAATGAGATTATGACAAAATTCTTCTGCTTAGCTCATAGTTCAAAAGGCCTAGACACCTTGCAGGTATCACTCTGTTAATTGAATTGAATGAAACCCTGGGAAATATTTTTTAAATAAGTGATTGTCCTGGATTATTCCTGATTTCAGTCTTGTTTGCCCCCATTGTGAGGTCAAAATTGGGATTTCATGCTCAGTTCTGGAGTATACTGGGAAGGAGCAAGAATGGCAGAGTAGTTGTCTAATCTGGGTTGAATCTGGTCGCTGTCACTTTTTAGCTGTGACACACTGGGCAAGTGGCTTAATTTCTCTAGCCCTTAAGTTTCTCACCAGCAAAATGGGGCAATAACTGAGAGTAGTTCTGACTCAGTGTCTGCAACAAAGTAAAGGTGCAATAAATGCTGTCTCTGATTGCTTTTGCAAACACGTTATAGTCTTCACACTGCTGTTGAGATGAGCACCTTTTACAAAGACAGCTGTAGTGTCATCATGGAAGAATTGGTTGCCATTTGGAAGACCTCAGTGTCTAATAACCGGTAGTGGTGAGGCATCATTGGTATTCTTGGCATGGGGCTGGGCACTGGCATTATATTCAGAACTGGATGGGGCCTTTCAGGTTGCTGAAAATGACTTTGACCCCTCGATTCAGGGTGGTTAAAAAATTCCTATGAAATGGACGTCCTTTGGGTTGGATTGACTGACATGTCATTCAAAATGGTCACTTCAGGTTACTCTAATTGATTCTATCTTATAGTTGGGGTGAAGCATAAGTGTTACATAATGTGGCAGCATAGAGAAGGTAGAAGACCAGTGCTGGGCGCTATGAGTCTTTACCATGCCTGTCCCTTCAGATAAGTCACCTCACCCTTCTGAGATTCCTGGTCCCTAAAACGAGCCTATAAATACCCACCCACGTCACTCAGCTGGCTATGAAATGATTTTATTGTGCTGATTATTGATGGGAGACGTCAGAAATTCCTTGGGTCAAGGAGTAAGGGAACAATTGCCCCTCTGTGATCCATTCTTTCCAACTCTCTGAATAAAATTCAAAGCAAATGTAAGAGGAGAGACTAAAAATGTCTCTTACTTGACCACTGGAAGTCCTAATGGACTGAATGTGGAAGTTTGGGGTCTCTGACAAGCATCCACAAAGACAGGATTAGACACCCAAGAGATTTGTTGGAGGAACCTCTTGTACAGAGAAAGGAGGGAAGAAGAGGTAGAGGTAGGCGGGGAGAGCCTTCAGACCTGGATGCAGGTCTCACCCCTGTGAAAAGAGAGGAGGAGGAAAAAAAAGAGTTGTAGACTGGAGTGCGTTTCTGAAGTCTAGAACTTGTCGAGTCTAGCGGGAGTTCTTGAGCCAAAATTACCCACAAGAGCAGTTTCGTGTCCCACAGAAGTGGGCGTGGCCTAGTACCCATGCAGTGCTTAGTCCCTGCTCTGGAGCAGCCCACGGGCAGTGTGGCCTTGGACTGGACACAGGAGGGGACCCAGCAGCTGGAGATTCCTGTCAGCTGTGCTTTCCACCCCTGGAGACCTGAACAGAACACTTTTGTGGCCACGCACTGAATTGTCAGAGGATTTTGCTTTGGAAGACAGATCTTGAGTTTGAAAACCAAACCAGAACATTTGTGATGATGTAGGTTTTACACCTCAAATCAACATCCCATTCCCTCCTTTGGCTTTCACTTCCCCCTCCGTTTCAGCTAGACCAATCAAGTTGAAAACCCCACCCATGTTTGCAAAGTTCCTCATTTGATAATAAAAAAATCTGTGTGAGCATAAGTCAAAATCACTTCCTTTGTTTTACCTTCTCAGTGAGTTATGATTGACTTTCTTGGGTTTCATATGTTTTCCTGCTGCGGTCTTTCCTAATTTCTCTAGACACACTCTCTCAAATCTAAAAAATGAAGAGTAACGAAGCATATTAAGACACACATCTTCAGGACTGTACTGATCGGTCAGTCACCTTTGCAGGATGTTCATATGACAAAGTGCCCATGTTCATGTCAGATGGGCTTCTGCTTTTTTCTGGGCAACATGGGGCCACACAGCAGTTTTCCAGCACCCTAACTTCACTTGACTCGCCCCCATCTTGTGACTAATGAGTGGGAGCACCTACAGTGTGGAGAGGCTGGACAAAAAGGGGGTTCACGCCCCAAGTAGGAGGTAGTGGAGAGTGCTAGATTTCATCACGCTCATCCGAATGGCATCAATTTAAAACTTAGGAACTGTTGACTTCTGGAATTTTCTATTTAATATTTTTGGACCAGAGTAGACCACGGATAACTAAAGCCACAGGAAGTGAAACCAGGACGAGGGGGGGACTACTATAATAGAAGCTGAAATAGTGGGGAAAGGCTTCTCAGAGGCAATTGGACTTAAGCTCCACACTAATTCTATGGGACTTGAAGGACAACTTGGAGAATCAACACAGAACATTAGGACTACAGCATCATATAGAGTTATGAGTGCACCTTTTGGAGTCTGTCTGGGTGTGTGGATCGTGAATCCACTTCCTAGCTGCGACAGTTAACCAGAGTGAGTCACTCTCTGTGCCTCAGTTTTCTCACCTATAAAATGGGAAGCCAGGGGTCTCACTCATAGGGCTGTTGAAAGCCAAGAGCAGGAGTCAGTAAACTTTGTCCGTGAAGGGTCCAGTAGGAAATCTGTTAGGCTTTGCAGGCTATGTGGTCCTTGTTGCAGCTACTGAACTCTGCCACTGTGGAGTGTCATGTCCTGCATACTTGTGTCTCCCCCAGATCCTGATATTGAAACCCTAACCCCCATTGTGAAGATATTTGGAGTGGGGCCTTTGGGAGGTAATTAGGTTTAGATGAGGTCATGAGGGCGGAACCACTGTGATGGGATTAGTATCCGTCTAAGAAGAGAAAGAGATTCTCTCTCTCTCTGCTCTTCACTGTGTGAGGACACATTGAGAAGATAGCCATCTGTGGACCAGGAAGAGGGCTCTCACCAGACACTGGACCTGCCAGCACCTTGATCTTGGACTTGCTAGACTCTAGAACTGTGAGAAATAACGTTCCTGTTGTTTAAGCCACCCAATCTATGGTCATCTATTGTAGCAGCCTGAACTGAGACAGAGCAGGAAGCATTAGAGACCATAGGTAAAGGAATGGCTGTGGCTAGATGTCAGCAAAATCTTATTTGTGGACAATGAAATTTGATTTAATATCATTTTCACATATTGCAAAACATTGGGATTGTATTGATTTTTTTTCAAAATTATTAAAAATTGTGAAAACTACTCTTTGCTCTCTGGCCATATAAAAACGAGTGACATGATGGATTTGGCCCACAACCCATAGGTGTTGACCCCTAAGATACAGCCTAGGGTAATGCATCCCAAAGATCAGCTGTTATTATTGTTCATCCCACTTACCAAATGGGGAAATGGATGCTAGAGAATTCATGTTTGACTCTGGATAAGAATTTCTACTACACGGATCTTCATCAAATGTCTGGCCCACTCAGGAAGGGAGAATTACAACAATTCAAGGTAGCTATTCGCCTTGGGTTTCTCTCCACTAATCAGAGGTCTTTACATATTATTTTTTAGAATTCCCCAAATGGCAGCTATAGGGAAGCCAATCTCCAAAACAGAAGAAAAAGGAAACTAAGATGAATGGAAATACCTTCTTTGGTGAACACTAGTTATTTACTTTGGGCTCAGCCACTAATCCCAGAACAGAAATGAATGAAAATTTACGCAAAGACATACGAGCATACAGAGTTAACTGCCCCCTCCCCCCAAAAAGCTTGGAGTCTTTACTTTACAATACATTTTTTAATTTAATGATCTGTGACTTGCTTCTCTCCCTCAACTCAGCATGCTTCCATAGTACCCTTCTCCTCCTTGCTTTCAGGGGAATGATGCATGTCTCAAATAAAAATAGGTGTAAATCACCGTATGAATCAAAAGGATAAATATGATGTGCCTAGAAACAGTAGCTAATTTGAAGTTGCGTTCTTCCTTTAGCCTGAGGGAACGCATGACTTACATTTGTATGTTGCCTTGGTCTCTTGAAGGCTTCTGTGTACAGTTAACTCATTTGTTTTTTCGCAGATTTTTTTAACTGTACAAAGGTGTTTGCATGTTCTAATGAATTTGGAACTTCTCCTTCTTCTACCCCGGGGTAAATCAAAAGAAATTGTACAGTCAGTGAATCACAGCAAACCTTTCTGGTGTCTTTCTGGTCTCTTTTATGCCACATCCAGAGTCATCATTCAGGAACATCATGCTTAACACATTCTTGGGTGACTTCTCAGTGACCATAGGCTGAAGTTCTTGTCCCTTCCCATGGCATGCAGTGTCTCTGCCATCTGAAATGCTTTCTGCCTTTCCAGTTCTGTCTTTCCTCCTGTTGTGGACTCCGCACTCAAGATGCTGTACAGTTTATAGAAGAGTCAATGTTTGCTCGCATTTCTACGCTTTTGCTTCCACAGTCTCCTTGGAATTCAGTGCTTTGCACCCCCAAATCAGCCTACCAGGAGTGTAGACCAGAGAGAAGGAAGGAAGTTCGATAGCAACGGAGCCTCTCAGACCTCCCTACCTCCCTCCAAATACCAGGTTTACTTGTTACTTTAAAGAATGATAACAACAGTGTGGTAGACCAGTCCATGCTCTGGCCTCAGATGTCCTGAGCCTTTTGTGTGTGCTGGGCGCTGGGAGTGCCACGATGAATCATCTTTCAGTGAGTTTGCAGCTAGCCGGCGAGATAAGACCAGTCTCTGAACTCCCGTAACACCTGGCAGTAAGTAATACAGAGCATATGAATAAGTAGTGGGTTCCATATAAACCTCAGTGAAGGGAGAAGCTATATCACACCAGGGCAATCAGAAAACATAGGTTGGAGCATTTGATCTGTGACTTGGACCTTGGAAACAATAAAGAATTTAATATGTGGAGGTGGTTGGGGCAGTGGGTAAGTATTGGTGCCCGAGTTCATTCTGTGCTAAGGCAAAGAGGTGGGAGAAAGCTGGGCTTTCAGAGAGAACAAAGAGAGCCAGTTTAGCAAGAGCCAGGAGGAGCTGATGGAATAGAAGGAGCAGAGACCGCTCAGGGCCAGGTAATGAAGGAGGCAGAGGTGTTAGCAGATAACTGACCTGCAGACCCCCAGACAGCAGGCAGCTGCGAACTCAGAAAAACGTCTCCTCCGATTCAAATTGAAAAGAGGTCAGCTAGTGGTGGTACCCCAGAACTTGCTCAGACTGCTCCCCCAGAATAGGGAAGGGGATGCCAATGCCTTAGATGACTTTTGCTCCTTGTGGCCTGGCGCTGAATTTATTAGAAGCATGTACCCTAAAAGGAGAGTTAGGGATCACTTGCTATTAAGACCTCAATATTGAGAAGAAAAGGCCAGAATGATGGCAAGTTATTGTGGTGTGTGTGTGTGTGTGTGTGTGTGTGTGTGTTCTGATCTTTTTACAGAGACGCCCAAGGGCTTTGCCAACATCATCTCTTTAAGAATCAGTGCTCCTGGGTGGCTTCTCAAAGGAGGGACTTACAGATGTGTGGGCAGGAAAAGAACATTTCTACATGAGAATGAAGATTATCAAAGCATGACCTGTATTTGGACATTTGGCAGTCAGAGATGGACCTTGATTCCTGGGCTGGTTGGTCTCTCATGAGTCCTGCCACCTGTCATTGTTCTTCTCAGACTGTAAGTGGATTACATCTTTCCAGTCAGCAAACTGTTTGGGCCTCAACTAGGCATCCAGCACTGTGCTCCGTGCTAACATAGGGGTTGTAGGTAGAGGCACAGAGTAAAATTGAAATGGTCTTTCTCCTTGAGGTCCGCACCATCTAAGAGGGGTGGACACCTGTGGACACATGTGCATTTTCAGTGCAGTGTATTACGGGATCAGATGGCAGGAAGCATTGCGGGTCTGGAAGTCCAGAGGAGAAACATCTCCTTAGCTTTAGTTGGGAAGGACCAGGGAGCATTGTCAGAAGAAACTGACATCTCGTTGTCTTCTCTACTGTTGGTCCAGCTTTAAAATGACAGCTCTCAGAGCTGGCTATCCTTGAAAGTCACAGCACCTATCACACTGAATTGCCATTACTTGCTTAATTATCTGATGCCCTATACACTTCAAAGGACAGAGACTGTTTCTATTTTCACTCCTTACATGTCCCCACCACATAATAGTACCTGACACCTAATAGATACGTTATAAATATGGGTTCTGTGTTAAGGAAGAAAATGTCAGCACACGAATTTTCACCCTCTCCCTTCACATGCTAAGGGGAATTCTGTTGTGGTATTTAATGATGGCATACGGCATGCCTAACTCTGAGCCAAGTCTCAAAGGAAACAACAAAATAAAAAGAAACATGTCAGAATGTTTGGACCGAAAGGAACCTTGGTTGGACATCAGTTGATTCTATGCTTTGTTTCTACAGATAGAAAGTTGAAGGTCATCACTTATAGGTGGAGTATAAAAGTGAAAGTAACAAAGACACAGAGACCTATGGACACACTCAATAGCTTGGTGATTGCCGGAGGGAGGGGGAGG
>PVKE010031043.1:0-19273 GCA_004027555.1 Craseonycteris thonglongyai
GATTCTCAGGGGAAAGGGAGACAGGAAATGCCAGTATGCATTGCATGGCCAAATGTTGATTTCTCTACCCTTTATAATCCCCTTAGCTTAGTGAGTTACTCAGAGAGGCGTGATCTTTTGAAGACATCTAGTATTATTTTAGGACATGTAGTCTCTCACAAACTGCTTTGCATGTCACACTGGAAATGGGTTTAAATCTATTCAACCAGGGTTTAGAATTTAATACAAAATCCTTTTGATTAAAGAATATCTGGATGTTGAAAGATATTTATTGAAATAAAATGAACTGTTAATGAGTACTCCCTTAAAGGTGATTGCATAAAAAGTTGTATAGAGACTATGGAATGAACTACTACATAGACTGGCACAAGAATAGTAAGTGTGGGTCATACATACTACCACCATTTCCACATTCTATACTCAGGGCAGACATTGTTGAGCCTGGCACTCTGAACTTGGGCTTAACCTCAAAGTCTTAGCACAGAACTCCAGGCACTCCTATCGTTTGACCAGAGTTTGCTTCCTGCCATTCTTTCATGAGGCTTTCATCCTTAGGAAAACAACTCTTGTCAAAGTTGCTAGAGACCCAGTTCCATAACGCCAAGTCTAAACTGGTCTGTTGACTTCCACTCTTGCTCCTTGCCCCAATCTGTTTTTCATTTCACAGCTGCAAGAGTCATTTAAAAACTTACAATACGAGTAGGACTTTCTCTTCTCTTCTCTTCTCTTCTCTCCTCTCCTCTCCTCTCCTTTCCTCTCCTCTCCTCTCCTCTTCTCTTTCTCTTCTCTTCCCTCTTCTCTTCCTCTCTTGGGCCATTCGGGCATGCTCCTTATCCTGCAAATACACTAAGCTATCGGTGCATGCCTCCTCCTCAGGGCCTTTGCACATGCTCTTCCCTCTGCCTGAAATATTCTTCTTCAGCTACTGACATTCTTCCCTTGCTTCATTCAGGTCTGTGCTCAAATGCCTCTCCTTAAGGCAGCCTACCCTGATTCAGTACCCCCTTAATTTTCTAATCCCCTTCCTGTGTTTCATTTGTCTTCATCGATTTAGCACTACCTGGTAGACAATATTTGTATCTGTTTTTGTTTCTCTCCCTGCTCCCTTCCCCACATACCTAAAAAGATTCTGTTTTAGGCCTGATTTCCTGGAAATGGACTCCCCCCCCGCTGTGCAGCCAGTTTCCTGGGCGTGTTCTCAGGAGTGGTGCCTGTGGGGAGTGAGAAGCTAGGCCTGGGCGCAGGGAGAGGAGCGCTGACTGGCAGTGTCAGCAGCCTCACAACGAGGTTCTTGGATGGCCCCAAAGTGAGGAAAAGGTGCCAGCCTTCGTGCCCCAGAAATGAGCAGTCACTGGGTGTGGGCTGCTACCAGACAAGGAGCAACATCTTGGTCAAAGCAGCTTCCTTCTGCTGAGAGCCATGGTCAGAGACAGACTCAGTTTAAAGCCTTTGGTAACCCATGTTTCCAGTGGTCATGGAATGAATGGGTCAGTCCTGAAGGAGTATGGGTGGTGTTCCTTCCACGGTACCCTCTACAAGTGCTTGACAGACAATTAATGTTCCAAACTATAAATAGGAGTGCCTGCATAGTGAGAGCCTCAACACCATGTTGGCTCGGACCTTGCTCCTTGGTCTGAGGTGTTTCCTCTCTACTCTTCCACTGCACTTGACCCCTGTGGTCCCTGCTCACTACTAACTAACCACTTCCCCTATCTTCAAACAGCTGTTCTCAGGGGCTGTGGTAGGAGGGAGGATGCTACCCGGGTTTGTCCTTTAAATATTCAGACGTGCAATAGATTATTTACTCCTGAGACATACAACTTTTAATGGAAGAAATATTTTTGGTTAAAATCTAGGAGGATAAGTAGCCTAAAAGCAATCCCTTGTTTTTTAGGGTCTTGATGGAGATGTGAAGCATTCTCCCATTAGTTCTATAACTGTACCACAACCCGATTCCAGTACTTCCAGAAGCAAGTTGCCCAGTGCTGCTTCTTCCTAGAATAAAGTATTACCACTCTGAACATCTTTCACTGGGTTTTTGAACAATGTGGCGGGACTGAGAAATAAACAGGATGCTGTCACATATATCTCTTCCCATAATAGATCCTATACCTTAAAATGCCTATAGGGAATCACTTTTTAAAGTCTATAACATGCAGGAGTTTTGATACGACTGGTTGAGCCATGCAGAAATGATTAAAAAAGAGTAATAAATTCAGATTTTACACCAGGCACCGAGCATTAAGCCAAAATGAAACTACCATACTCAAATCTTCTATCGCTTAGAGCTAATTAGACCTACATTTGTGAAAGGTAGGAGCATCATGCAATGTGGCAATTGTTATAATAACTATATTCTCATTGAGTGCCAGGTGGTGATTTACACTGCTGAGGCCTGCCAAGGCTAATGGACATGGTAGGAGGAAGTCTCTGGGGCTCGGGAACAAGAATGGCAGTTTTGCCCCAGGGCCTCTCTCCCCATTGGATTCCTGATGATTGTGCTGAGTGTTTGGCAAGGCAGAAGCTCAGGGGGTAATAATGTCCCTGTGCATTTTAATTACCACTGAAACACAGTGTTACAAATAATAACTGGGTTTTATATAAAATTGAGAAGCATAGTTTGATACCTTTTGAGGTTTTGGGGAGGATAAAGTACAACTATGTCTAGTAAGTTCTTAGCATAGTGCCTAGCACATATAAAGCACTCAATAAATGGTAGAACTTTTTTTTTTTTTTAAATAAATGCTCCATCTATGGGTTGGAATACATGGTTTATTCTAGATTGACTTCTGGCTCTAACAGGAGACACTATTTCAACTGATGCTGGGTGGTTAATGATTTTAATGCCCTAGATTTCCCCCCAAAATTACATAAGCAAGGGTAAGCCAAGGTCTCTGTTGATCCTGGCTGATGTTCCACACATCTAAGTGTGCTTAGCTCCTGCCTGAGAAATACAGGCTTTCTTTAGAGCAGCGGTCCTCAACCTTTTTGGCACCAGGGACAAGTTTCATGGAAGACAAATTTTCCAAGGACCGGGGGTTGGAGGTGGGGTGGTTTGGGGATGATTCAAACACATTACATTTATTGTGTACTTTATTTCTTTTATTATTACATTGTAATATATGGTGAGATAATTATACAACTCACCATAGTGCAGAATCAGTGGGAGCCCTGAGCTTGGGTTTTGATATGAGTCTGCAAACAATTGATTTATGATGCCCTCTGTGCAGTCAAACCTCTCTGCTCATGTTGATCTGTATTTGCAGTTGCTCCCCAGCACAAGCATCACCACCTCAGCTCCACCTCAGATCATCAGGCATTAGATTCTCATAAGGAACATGCAACCTAGGTCCCTCGCATGTGCAGTTCACAACAGGGTTTATGTTCTGATGAGAATCTAGCGCTGCCACAGATCTGACAGGAGGCGGAGCTCAGGTGGTCATGTGAGTGATGGGGGCAGCTGTAAATACAGAAGAAGCTTTACTCACTTGCCTGCTGCTCACCTCCTGCTGAGTGGCCTGCTTCCTGACAGGCCACAGAGGGGTACCAGTCTGTGGCCTTGGGGTTAGGACCCCTGATTTAGAGGAAAGTGTGTTGGAACTCTCCAGCCTCCATTCCTCCTTTATAAAGAGAGCCTGCTATGCTAGTGGGAAGACCTCCACATCACTGGAGAAGTGGGTAGCTGGAGCACAGAACGTACGCAGGTGCAGCATGCTAGAGGCAAAGTGGGAGGAGAAAAGTAGATTTGCTGTAAATGGCACCCAGTGGCAGTATTGGTGTGGACTAGCTTCCTGGGAAACCAGATTGCCATGTAATGATGACAATGATGATGATGTTATTAGGACTTTCTGAATTCTTTTCAAATTCATTATTCATGTCTTAAAATAAAACTCAGATATACTGAATGCTTTTTCTCTGCCCAGAACTGGGCCAAACCTTTTATATGTCTGATCTTTTCAATGACCCTGCAATGTAGCTATGGTCAGCCCCCTTTCTTTTTGGACAGGGAAATTGAGATTTGGTATGGTTGCGTGATCTGGCCATTATGCCATCCAGTTAATAGGTAGACTGGGGTCTCACTTAGTTTTGTCTGACTCAAGAAGCCACGATCTCACCACTGTCCCCATGTTTCTTGCTAAGAAAGTTGTGGGCTTGTGTTTGCTCATTGTCCCCAGATGCTCTGAGTTTGTAGTTCATGACCTCATGCTTTTTGGCTACCAGTCAAAGAATGAATTAATCCTTTTACCAGCCTTGATTGATCCGCTGTCTTGTGCTCAGCACCACACTGGTTACAGTGAGCATAAGTAAGAAGTTTGAGATGGGGGTTTCTGGTTTCAAGGAAAGGGTACACATGAAGCATTGGGCGCACAGGACAACTCACTGCACAACTAAAGACTGACATGGCAGACACCATGACCATGTGCCTGGTAGCTCATAGCACCTACATTTTGTACCCCATGCCAGACACTCTAATTCTTTATGACACTCTTTCCTTCTGATTTTGGACATGGTCGCAGTCTCAGAATCCTTCTCAACATAGCACCCCCTGTGGCCACAGCCACTGAATGTAGTCACCATCTCTCCACTGAATGTAGTCACCAGACAACTGAGTGACAGTTGTCACTCAGAGGAAGGGGAGGTGGGGACATCTGGATGGGTCGGTGCAGCCTTAACGGGAGTGGTGGGTTGAAGCCCAGCCTGGAGGAGGGGAAGATTTTAGGAGTGGGAATGCAAGAAAAGAGGATATTTCAAGTGGGAAGAAACACATTAGCAAAGCCCCTGAGTTGAGATGAGGGAGTAGCCTCCTGGGGGACAAGAGAGACTTTCCCAATGTGGATGCTCTTGGGGCAGAAAGAATGAGATTGAATAGGACTTTTTTTTTTTTGACTAGATTTTGACCTATTTATGAACGTCACAGCTTATCTGAGAGATAATAAGATAAAAGAATATTAACTCCTATTTATTGAGGTTATGGTGCCAGTCTTACTGCTCCTGCATACATAGATCTATTGACTTATTTTATTCTCAGAGCAACCCTGAAAGGCAAGTACTAATATTCCCATTTTACAGAGGAGAATAACTGAAGCTTACAGATAATAGGTTATGTAGCTAGTTACATAGCCGGTAGGGAATGTTACTGGAATTCCAAAATACCTTAGAGACTTTACCAAATAATATCTGATACTATAGACTTTATCTTCCCAGTTCACATGTGCAGACATATGTACATATAAACACACAATACACACAAACATATAATCTCAGGCATATACACATATATACAGACAAGGCTACACACATATGCACATATATCCACATACCATATGCACATATTCATAGGCAGTTATACCACATACACAGTCGCACATATGCACGCACCTTATACACACCATTTGTCTGGGAAGAGTCACTGCTCTTTGATCCCACGGGTAAGTGTATGACCCGGAACAGGCCAATCATTTTTTTCTCCCAGCATTTGAATCTTGAGCAGAGACACATAGAGACAGAAGGAAGCTGAGTCATCTGATAGCAACGCTCTTGAGAAAACATCATGGGTGACTGATATCCCTGCGCTGCCTGGTTCTTGTCCTTCTTGTGCTTGGTTAACCAACTTGTCCTTTTATTCTGAAAGCTGCACGGTAGACTTACAATAACTGCTTTTTTTTTTTATCCCCTTAAGTTAATTTTTGTTGCTTGCCACCAAAGAACCCTAATAGATATAAATTATTTTTTTAGTTTAGGCAATACCAGTGATGGGGTCTATTACAGAGAGAATTGTGGCCAGTGAAATGCTGAAGGCAGGGAAGGAGCATTTTGTTGCTTTGTTATAACACTGTCCATGGGGTAGGGTCATGATGTAAATAAGATTGATATATGAGGGCCTTCTAGAATTTACAGTAATAAACCATTCACAGATGGCGGCCAAGACAGAGTGCCCTTATTCTGAATCCATGAATTACGAAGTTATGGTCTGATGTTAATTTTTGTGGTTGTAGCTTGCCTTGTTTTCCCTACCCCTTCCTTTCTGGTACTAATATGATGGCTAGGTATTCTAATATATTGTTTCATAACCCTTAAACCCTTCAGAAGATATTTACTGGAGCATTTCACATAATGGTAGATACAGGAATACATTAGTTCAAAATACAGAAACAACTTTAGAGCTGGAAGATACACGTAACATGGTATACTCCAACCCTAACTCTTATAGAAAAGAAAACAGGCTCAGAGCAGTTCAGTGACAATCTGTTCCCTGTTAGCCTAAGAATACTCACTGGCAGCTCTTTCAGCTGCAGCATTTACCCTGAGATAACTTGTGGATTATAGCCCTAATCTTACCACCCCAAATGATTAAATACTGATTGTAATATACATTTCTGTTACATTACGATTAAAGACAAGCTCTGTTTGGAAATAACTCCAAGAACAGTTTTTATGTTTTATGTTCACATTGAAAACCAATCAGATGTGCTTCAATCTAAAAGAGCTTGTTTATGTGAAATTAAGTGAATGTGGCAAACGAGGTGCACTTAAAAAAAATTTTTTTTGCCCTAAATGGAAAAAGGGTTAAGTAGGATCACAGAGCATTGTGGTAAATTGGTGTTTTGGGACCTGGGACCTAGATCTTGTCTCCTAGGTCAGTGATATTTATGGTTCCTGATAAGACTCTTGGAATCTAAATAGGGAGATGGGGCATGCAAACAGGAAACAATTGTCAAACTCAGCCCTGCATCAAATAACCCTCCTCTTTCTCAACTGAGCAGTTCTGCAAAAACCAAATAACCAAACACAAAATGTACAGTGGTCTCCAGCCTAAGCTGGAAAGTTAGTTTGGAAGTTCGTCTATAGCATCACTACTTACCTTCCTCTTTTGTTCCCAAATTGGGATTTGAAGGTGTTACCTCCCAGGGGGAAAGTAGGATGTGTTGTGCCAGTGGTACACTGATGAGCCATGTAAAGTATGGAACCTTGTTTTTACCCTGAAGGCATAGAGAACCCTGATTGGTGACAAAAAGTGGTAGACTGCCATGTATTCAGTGATTTTTGATACACAAATTCTGCCCAGTAGCGAAATGTGGACCAATCAATGGATGTCTGAATCTTGCTATCTTATCTCATCAGTCAAATAAAGACCCTAGCTTTTAGTTATTACCTTAGGCTACCTGGATTTCTGTCTGCAGCACAATATAGAATAGACCATTATTATTATTATTATTATTATTATTATTTGTTTTTGAAACTCAATTTTCCTTGATTTTTATGACACCACAATATCTTGATTGTTTTTATTTCTGGTTATTCCTTCTCAATATATGCTTTGTGGGTTCTCCTTCATCTACATTTCCTTTAAATGTTGGTCTCCAACAAAGTTCTATCTTTGATATATCTTTCTTCTTGGTTTGTGAACTCTTCCTGGTCACTCTTATGACTGTGGCCATCTGCTGTGTTGGCCTTCCCAGTGCCCATCTCACTGTTTCTTCAGTAAAAGTGAATTGATTTGTTTTGGTGGAACCCACAAAACCTCTACTACTGTCAGCACATGTGATTCTGGTGTGCTGGTGAATGTTTAATCGTTAGCATTGAGGGGGCAAGAGCCAAGATGTGTAGCATTTCATTGGTGTAAATACTCCCACCATGGTCAGAGCCTATTCATTCAACACACATTTGCTGAGCACCTAATATGTGCCAGGAGGTTAGTTTTGTTTTAGCAAGTGGGGATCTAAAAGTGAATAGGACCAAAATAGTCTCTATGCTCATGGAGTGTGTATTTCTGTTGTGAAAATAGATAATAAACAAAGTTAAATGCACAAATTCATCAATAAGATAGTATCAGGTAGTACAGCAGTATAAAATAAACTCAAGGTGAAATGACTGACTGAAACAGTGTGGTCAGGGAAGTCTTCACGAGAAACAGACATCTAAGCAGAGACGCAGACTGAGGAGAAGTGAAGCAGGTGAGAAAGGGGAGTGGAGGGTGGGGGTGGGGGGCAAACTTGCAGCCCTGGGGCTTTTGCTGGGTCTATTTGGAAAGAGGTGGTCTTTTTTCACGGAGGTCACTAAACGTGTTAGGCTGTCAGCCTGAAGGTGCTGGTGTTCACATCCCCACCTTGAAGGGAGAGAAACACTAAGAGATGCAGAGACAGATACCCAGTGGTGACATTTGGATATTCTTACCCAGCTGTACCTAAGGCTAGCACATTCTTGCACTTTTTGGACATATAAGCCAATAAGTACACTCCTCTCTTTCTTTTTTTTTTTAGTCCAGTTTGTTTTTTAACACCTTAACTAATATACGTACATATCTATCGCCATGTCTTCAAATATTACTTACATTGTGAATGACTCTAAATCTCTCTCTAAATTGGCCATCTAGTAGGCATCTTCACCCTCGTGTTTTTGCAAACATTACAAATGTAATAGGTATAAATTTCAAATCATCTTTCCTCCCTGATCTGCTAACTCTATTTTCTATTTCTACTCACTGAGCCAAGCACAAAACCTTGGTGTTATTCTCTTCTCCTTCCTCTCCTTCAACCCCCTTAACAAATTAACCACAATTTCCCAGGGAATATGGTACATAAATTTCTTGGGAACACACCCTCTTCTCTCTAGTCCCAACCCCCACGCTCAGGTGCTTGTTTCTCACCTAGATTACAAATTGCTTACTGTGTTTCTCTGGATACGCTTTTCCTCCCCTTTAGTTTTGTTCCCGCTATGTGGCCAGAGTAAGCATTCTTGTTTTCATAGTAAGAAGTTTATTAGTAGTAAATGTGTCTTTAGACCTTGTATCAACCATAATTCTCCAGAGAAACAGAACCATTAGGAGGAACCAATAGAAGTTTTACACATATATTAATACTAATATGTATATATATTTATACATGCATATATTGTATATATGTATATACACATGTATATATGTGTATATATGGATATAATGCATATATTTCTATGTGTGTGTGTGTGTATATATGTGTATATATATATATATATATATATATATATATATATATATATATACACACACACACACACACAATGTACAAAAAGATTTATTGTACAGAATTGGCTTATGCAATTGTGAGGGCTGGTAGGCCTGGAATATGTAGGGCAGGCTACTCAGGCAAGATTTCTCTTACAGTCTTGAGGCAGGATTTCTTTGGCAAAACTCAGTCTTCCCTTTGCTCTCAATGTCCTCAACTAATTAAATGAGGCCCACCCAAATTATGGAATACAGTCTGCTTTACTTAAGGCCTACTGACTGAAAAGTTTATCACATCTACAAAATGCCTTTACAGCGATATCTGGACTGTTGGCCAAACACTTGGGCACCATAGCCTAGTGAAGGTGGAACGTAAAAGTCATCCTCACAGACGGTGACTAGGCAGTACGTCTGCCACCCCCAGACCTTGAGAATTCCTGGATGATTTCAATAGTTCCTTGAGAAGGGAAGCTGAGGCTCCAAGGTGTAGTGTGCTGTGCAAGAGAATCCTCAGGGCGCTTGTAGAAAATGTTGGTTCCCTGACTTCAGAGGATCCTTACTCCTGAAATCGAAGGTGGGTTTGAAGTTAATTTTGTGTGTCATAACCAAGATTTAAAAAAAGAAATAGAATTAAAAGACTGTAGAAAGTACCAGAGGGCATCCCATGTGGTAAAAGTAAGTATTGTTTCAGTGGAACTTTTGTTTCCCTTACGAGTGTGTGCATGGGAGAACGGGGTGTGTTGTAAAATGTATTTCTAACTGTAGGTCATAGTCAAGATCAAAAACGCTGGAAAGCCCCTGGTGAGGGTTATGGTTAGTGTGTGTCAAGGGACACTTTCCTCTCTTATTACATGGACTTTTAAGCCATTGACGGGTCCATCCATTTTTCCTTGGGAAATTTCATCATCTTCTGGTCTTGCTGAATCCAGTGGTTATGGAGTGATGGAAGGTTAAGGCAGAGAGGGTACAAAACAAGGTCAAAAATCCCAGGTTTTAACAAGGTTAAGGTTTTAACAAGCCTTCTGCATCTTCTTCCTTCTTACCAGTTCCTTCTCACCCATCCCTGGAGTCCCTCTTTGCAACTTGGACAATTTTCTGTGGCTTGTGCTGCAGGGACAGGAGAATCCTGAGGTCAGATGTAGGGTCAAGCACCCCAGAGAGCACACAGCAATAGCAACATGTATGTGACTAACTCTTAGTTTCCCAGCAGCTCTGGGAGCCGAACTTGAGATCTCTAGTGCCACTCGCTGCTCCTCGGCTTCCTGGCCTGGGAGTGAGAAGACCCAACCAACAGCTTTGAATACCCACCAACAAGTAATGAATAATGAGAAGAACCTGCTTGCCTCGGGCTTGTCAGAGCCAGAGCGGCTGGGTTTGCTGATGCTTTCTTGGTTCTTTATCATACAACCTCAAAGTCAGTTTTAAGCAGAAGCCATAGCAGCTTTGCACTGTAGGCATGTCTTCTTGTGCTGTCCCTGAGTCTGTCTCTCAGGGTTGGGACCCATGTGGGTAAGATTGTGAAATGGGTGGTGTGTCCACAGTGACCCGGGATTCTCAGATCCACAGTTCTTCTCTTTTGTCATATGTGCCTTGTCTCACACATTGTGATGTTCTTAACTGTCCCCACTTCCCTCTTTTCTTCCAGGTTATGGGTTGGAAAAGACCCAGATGAGTAAGCGAGTCCTGGGGTATGAGGGCTTATTCCCTCAGGCAGACTTGCTCTCCATAGTAATCAACATCTTTGGAATAGAATTTGGAATTTGGGTTTTGGAATAAGAATTCCTGGCTCTGATTGTGAAGTTTTTCTCTTTCGTGTGTGTCTGCACGCTTGCATGCATGTGTTTGTGCATTGAGCATATTACTCAACTTTTCTGAGCCTCAATTCCTCATCCATAAAGCAAAGTTAATGTTAATAGTAGTAATTCTAATAGGCGATATTTGTTTAGTGCTTGTTACATTCTAGGCAGTGTTCTATGTTATTTGAATTAGCTCCTTGAACCCCATGAGAGAGGTAATGCAATTGTCTTTGGTTTACAGATGGGGACACTGAGGCAGAGAGCGTTTAAAGCCATACAGGTGTGCAGTGAAGGGCCAGGATTACTCACAGGGCTGAGAGGGCCTCTTCTCGGTGTCTCCTAGACTCTAAGTGTCAGGAAACATGGCCAGGCTCACTCAAACTCCAGGCTGTGGGTCAGGGCAATTTTCCTTTAGGATTTTGGTTAATTCCAAATTTTAAGGTCAGGGAGGTTTTTGGTGTGGCTGGTGATTCCTCCTCCACTTGCCCTCCAGACTCAGCCCTCGGGGGCTTCTCCTCTCCCAAAAGTCAGCTCAGTGGCAAGAGAGACCTTACATTTCAAGATTCTTCACCACTCCAGGCACTTAGAAAAGCTTCTCCTCAATGTGCAGAGAGTTTTAAAGTTGCCCAGCATGACGAATGGGCTCTGGTGGGAGAGCCCCAGCTCCCAAGTCATGTGGTTTGTGTAACACCTGGCCAACCCACGGCAATTGTCTTTTAAGTGGCAAAGACTGTTGGTTGGAGAAAACACCGAGACATCAGCTCCTCAGGGTGATTAGGCGATTTTCCCCCCAGTGTGAGGAGCTGTGGCCGCTGGCAGGGTGGACCTGAGCACTGACCGCCTGAGTTGGCTTTGGGCTGGTTATCCTGCTCTGGTCTGGACTGTGGATTCTATGGGGGAAAACTGCTCTGGATTCCAGGAGGAGGCAAAGTTTCTTTTGTTCCTCATGGTCAAAGACTGAGGGCCCCTCCTGTGTTTTCTACGCTCTGGAATCGGGCCTGGGCATCTTACACTTGCTGTTTTCCATTACTCACTTCTAAGTCTCCCAGCGATGAATAATTTAGTTGGTGTAGGAGTAGAAGTCTCCACACTCTCATCTCACTTCATTTAAGATTCACACCTAGTAGCTCAAGGTAGAAGGGGACAGGAAGCGTGGTTGATCGGTCATAGCTCTCTGGTCTTCCTCATGACGGACGTCTGCCCATCCCAGGCTTGAAATGGCCCAAACCTCAACCCTGGGAAGCACATTGCAGCAGTGCTGCTGGAAAATGCTTCAGCCACATTCATTCTTAATCCGATTTAATGGTCTTGTTTTGATAGCATTATGCAGTAATTTGCTGGGTAGGAGGGAAACCATCACCTCACGAGGTCTCCCTGCAAGTGCTCCAAACGTAAGGGCTATCAGAAGGGCCACGCTTCCTTGCTCCATTCCAGGGGCTCAGGGCTTTCATGTGAGAATGTGGCCTTCGGACAGGTGGGCAGGGAGGTTGGAAAGGGCAGGGACCAGGGAGGGAGGGAGTGGTGCTCAAAGCTCTAAACAAGCCAGCGATGGTGGGAGCGTGGTTGTGAGGCAACATTATCTGGTGTGATTGTTTGCACGACATCACCTCCTATTCCTCAGACCGACAGAATCACCAAGCTGTAAACGGCACACCTTACAAATCAGGGTTCCCTGACGTGGCTGGAGCGTTCATTACCAGCTGTAAAGGCAGGCCAGCAAGAGGGGTTGCTGTTCTGTAGCCCAATTTTCCATCGCAGTAACCCAATTAACTGGCGTGTGTGTTTGTTTTACAAAGCTCCAAGCTACAATAAACCATACAGATACGCGGGCTGCAGAAAGCTCTGTAATTAGGACAAGGTGTACAAATTAAACTACTCTTTTTAAACTTCAAACCAGCTAACTTCTGACATACTGTACTGCTGGGGCTTCTGGGACTGAACCCAATTAACATCTTTGTATTTTATAAGCATCGTTTTAATTGCATTTGTATGCAATCTTCTCTCCCAGTGCCTTTCAAGGTGCTAGTCCTTGTTCAGCTTTTATTACTTTGGTGATTTAAATCTTCTCTCTCTTGGAGGTGCCCGTTTAATAATGACTACTGATACTTCAAATGCTGGTCCAACATAAAACTCGTCTCTCAAAAGAATTATGCCTTAAAACAGTTACATTTAACTTTATTATTACATTTTAATTTTTTCTCTCCGTTTGAATATTATGCCTTTAAACATTTTATCAACCTGTCAGCTTTTGTAATGGCTGGAAAAAGACATGCTTTTTAGGAGCTGGACTGTTGGTTTTCTTAACCTCTTTGCTTACCTTTAGTCTTGAGTAAAGGGGTTTGGTGCCATTGGATGCCATGAGGATGAGGGGGTGTTTAAATGAGTAAATTTAAGGTTTTTAAGTTTCTTTGTGGGTTTTGGAGCATCTTTTGTCTACCTTTTGGGGCTGAAACTAGGATGAGGCAAGCGAGGTGTTTTCTTTTCGTGTAAAATTTATAGGGGCACCCCTGTGTGCCCCACCCCCCACCCCCCGCCAAATCCTAAACCCATGCAGGGATCAAGCTACATAATATGTTAATGCAATATTTAAAAAGTAAAATCAGTAAAATATGACTGGTTGTACAGCTGCCTGTGTTTATAAATCAATCTTTTTGGAACCAGGGCCAGGGTTAGGGTGAGGCAAGTAAAGCAGAGTTGGAAAAGTGCAGCCTTGATTCCTGTTTTTATTTAAAATGCAGACGTTTTCTTCCCCATGGATTTTTGGCATTCCTTTTTTTTTTTAAAGAAATATTGCATTAAAATATTATTTATTTTGATGCTTGAGTTTTTGGTGCCACCTGAAGTTCGCACCTGAGTGAGTGTCTCATTCACCTCCCCCTGTCTAATCCCCACTGTAAGTCTAAGTGTAAGGGAGACTCTAAAAGGGATTTAAACCAATGAGGAAGTCCTGAAGGAAAGTTTTCACCCAGTGAGTCAAAAATGCAGGAGAAACTCAGCCCTACATGTGTTTCTGAGTATGGTGTGCACAGAAGGCCTTACTTTCTGCTTAGAAGTGGTGATACCGGAGTTTATGGGAACAATCCAACCACAAACTCTTCTTTATCACCCTAGCCTACAACAGCAAAGTGTTTCCATAATTTCCCTGTGGTGCTTCTTATTGCAAGAAGGAGTTAGGAAAAATGAGTACTAATGTTGTGCTCAATTAGGATTTCTGTTATCTGGATAGAAATATACAGTCTTAAGCAGGCAGTGAGATCCTCCTGGAATATTTTAAACCTTGTTGCTTGATTGAGTGTCTTGTCAAACAAAACTGGCAGCCTCTCTCCCAGAGCTGCCTGAATCTATGCAGATATGATTTCTATCATGCCTTTATTATGTGTAGTCTGTAATAAGGATGAGCACATATAAATCATCTCTGGGTGGCAGTTAGGATGCAATAGTCAAAGGAGGACGACATTTCTGCTTTCAAATGTCTAGTGATTTCAGATATTATATAGCAACTCTCTCCTGAACGGCACAATCTTCAATTCTATTCAAGCCCTTCTAGGGAAGAATGAGACTTTCATATCTTTCTTTGCAAGAATCACTAGCGAGATAAGAATTGTGTCACTGAGACCAGAGCACTGTCTCTTTCTGGCTAGTCTGATATCAAAGCTGCATTTGAAAAGAGGCTCCTCTGTAATGTGATTCAGGAGGCTGGCCTTGAGAGATGGTGGGAAGGCCTTAGGTTTGGGCTGCTTTCTCTAACAGGGCCTTGGAGTCCGGAGGTGGCAAAACTGTTGAATCCACAGCCAGGCTAAAGTACACTTGGGATGACATATCAAAGGCACATTCTTTCCCCTGAATCAGGAGCTGAGTTGTAAATAGCTCAACCTTGTCTCCGTGACACGAAGAGTGATTTGGTAAGGATAAAACAAAGACAGCAACAACAAAAAACTACTGTAAATCCTAAGGCGATTATTACATGTCAAGTATTGAGCATCTCCCTATGTTATCTCGGTTAACCTACAGTAAATGGCAACAGGGTAGGTACTATTAAAATATCCACTGAACACACAAGAGAGGGCCAAGCAAGTGCTGTAATGAGCCTGTGGTCAGGATTTAATCCAGGCATGCTAGTGCCTGACCCAGCTTCTCCTCCACTCTGTTTTCATGTCCTGTGTGGCCTTGGGCCACTTCACTTCATCGATCTCTGGAGAATGAGGACAAGAGTGAAAACCAAAGCCTGTAGTTCATCAGAGTCTCATGATCCCACCCCTTTCTCTATTAAAAGGCAGTCCAGGGGCATTCTTTGACTGGGTTGTGGTGTGTGTCTGTATGGACTGGGGGTGGCAGTGGAGACAAGGAATAGAGTACGTGCTAGACATACTGTGATGTAACATTTGTCTTTGGGACCCCCATTTCTCTGGTCTGGGGTTTTAATTCCCCTTCAGTGCCTGCCGTCTTTCTTGCCAGGAACCTTGGATATGAATGCAGGGCCACCAACCAGTGCTCAGCCTTTCTCAAAGTGCAGCATACATAGAAAATGAAACGACAAATGAGAACTTCATGTGGGGGCATCAAGCTGCCCTTGTGTCTGCTGCCCGGCTTCCCAGGGGGCTGAGAGGACTTAGGCTCATCCACACCCATAATAGAGGTGGGGGGATTTCTATACCAGACCATGCGTGCTGTGAGGCCCGGGGCCATGTAGTTCTGTGCCCAGCACAATGGTTGACTGGATATCATTAGATATTTAACTTGCCAGTATACAAATGTATTATAAGAATGCCCTGCATTTTGGAAACATTAGCTCTTGAGAGTGGGAGATTTTGGGGGGCAAGGAACTTTTCTAGCACCTGTCAGCATGTCAAGTGGCTTCTTTACCTTGCAGTGAGAGGTGAGAAGTAAGAGGTGAGGACTAGCATATTCAAGCAGAGGGAGCAGCAAGATAAGGAAGGAGGCTTGGGAAGACAGCAAAGAACAGAGAGAAGACAAAAAGACAGGAAGAGAGGAGTGTTTCACAACTGGAGCCTTTTTTTAATGGGACTGAAGGGGAATGGTTGAATACAAACCCAGGAAATGGCTGTGACGTGCACTGTTTTCTACCTTATCTGCAGGCAGCTCCGGCCAGATAAGGGGTGTCACTGTGATTTCTCACTCTTGGCTGCTATGACTGTGCAGCTGTCCAACCTCCAGTCCTGAGTGTCTGTGCATGGCCTTCCCTGGGCTTTCTCAGAAATTCAAATCGTGGGTGTAAGGGAACTGAGCTG
Source organism: Craseonycteris thonglongyai (assembly GCA_004027555.1). Lineage (NCBI taxonomy): Eukaryota > Metazoa > Chordata > Mammalia > Chiroptera > Craseonycteridae > Craseonycteris > Craseonycteris thonglongyai. Next base: position 16,029 of record PVKE010031043.1, read on the forward strand.
CTGAGGGTTGAGATTCTGGATGGTAAGATGCATGGTTCACCACTGCCTGGTGGAGAAAGCATTGCCCTGGAAGGGTCCTAAGACCTCATTCTTCATCTGTAAATTGGAGATGATAATTTCTTCCCAGCCTACCTTTTAGGATTGTTAAAAGTGACCCAAACTCCACTGAAGTGCTGTGAACACTGTAAAGTCGATACAGACATAAGGCATTATGCTCCCTCTTTCTCACCTCTCACTTCTCACCTCTCTACAGGGCAGAGAAGCCACTTGGCATGATGACAGGTGCTGGAAAAAGTCCCTTGCCCCCAAAGACCTTCCATTCTCAAGAGCTAATGTCTTACAGTGATTTAAGGTGGCAACATAATTTCACTTTGGGAAGGGAGGCCTGTGTATAGAGGTCAGCTGGTCTACCTCCTTAGCTGCATGCAAAGTGATTTGCCCTGAAGTAATTTGGCACTAGGGCTTGTAAATCCTACTCTGAAACTCTTCGTGGTGGGCTCTCCACAGCCTCATTCACTCTTGCAGTTGGGAAGTCCTTATTCACACTCAACCTAAAATTTACCTGTTGCAGTAGGAGTGCTTACATTGCTTTACTTCTGATATTGAAGAGAAAAAGCCAGTCTCCATCATCCATAGTAGCGTGTCCCTTTATGTCTTAAAGACTGCTCAGGGTGCCTCCCACTGACTTTTCTTTTGAGCAGGGACCCCTGGTCTATGAGTTCCTTTTAACTCATTTCTCAATTTCACTTTTTTTTGCCTTCAATCATTTGGATTGTTCTTTGTGGGAGTTGAGGTTCGAAGTCCTTAACTTCTGTCATGCCTACATCCTAGGAGTAGGGACACACCTAGTCTATTCTTGGGAGAGAGGAGTGTAGTCAAGTTGTTCTTGTGGCCAGACATTGGTGATGGAGGAGGGATGGGGCATTTGGGGCCACTGTGTTGCTGACTGTTGACCTAAGAGGGTCCCAGCATCAGTTGCTGGCCAAGATTTAGCCTGGCCTTGGGCAGCTGGAAGCCTGTGGCAGGTGATCATGGCTGAGCAGTTTCACTTTTCCAGTCTGATGCAGACAGACGCTGGGGCATGGCTCAGACAGACTAAACTCAGAGTGTGCTGACGTCTGTGGATGGAGGACATTTAATACATGACTCAGTCATGGCTCAGATGACAGTGTGAGGTCAGCAAAAGAATGCCAGAGAAACAGAATTCTTAGGTGTTAGTTCTAGCCTTTGACAATCAGTGTGAGTACGTGAGTTGGCCTCTCTGAGCCTCAACTTTTACATTTGTAAAATGGGGATAATGTCTGTGTCACTGAATGACATGCAAAGACTATAAGAGCTCATACATATGAAAATATGGAGGACAGGTTAATTTGTAAATTATATAAGGGATGATAACGATGGTGATGATTTTATTACTATTATCATTCACCTCACTGAACAAACTTCTCTATGTCCTTGCACAGAAACAAACGGAAACATAAAATCTCAGGACTCTTAAGTGGCCAAGAAAATCATTGTGTCAGATTTCAGTTCGCCACCAGAAACCCCTGCCAAGCGAGCACATTGCCTTTCCATGGTGAAGACCCTGGAGCTTGGTGAGCTTTCTTCACTTGGCTGGGCCTGGAAGAGTCAGCCTGTTTGAGGTGCCCAGGCCAGAGGGGAACAGCAATGGTTTATCGACTAGAATTCCGAGTGTTATGACAGGCTGTTTGAGGGTCCACTGTCTTGAAAACTCTCTGAGGCTCCAGAAATGGATCTGACAGTGACCTTGCACTCAAGAACCTTCCAGGATGTAAACATTTCTTCATTGAACAGGCATTTATTGTGTGAGAAACTGTGCTAGTTTTCGTGACACCATGGTAAACAAGACAGATATTGTCTGTGCTCTCATGGAAACTATACTCTAAATGGTTATGAAGGAATTTTAGGGCATCTGTGAATTTCCTGAAATTGGATGTGAAATTCCATGTGTTTGTGCAGATTTTTTCTTGGGGAATGTGTTTGTATCTTTGATGAAATTTTCAAAGGGGCCCAGGACTCCTCAAAAAAGGTTAAGAGTGATAGTCTGGCGGGAAAGATAAGCTATTCACATGAAATAGCAGCCACCAGGCAGGAAGCGTCATGTTGCAGAGTACACTGTGGGTATACACAAGAGGGAGTGACTCATGTCAGCTGGGCTGTCTGGGGAAGGCTGAGTGGAGAGGGGTGCATTTGACCTGATCCTAAGAAGATAGGAGAACACAGTTCAATGCCTCTTTATTGCGTAAATCCTGGAGAAGCCATTCACATCACAGTCTCTGTGAACAGTCTCCCTGGGAGTGGAGCTGTGTGTAGCTTGTGCAGACATATATGGTGACTCTGACTTGGTTGGTGAGAGAAACCATCCTTGTGCTAGAGAATTAGGATTTTCTTGAGCGATGTATCCCAACCACTTCATTGTCACATGACGCCAATAGATAGAAAGACCAATAGGAGAAACACCAAAGAAAAACTCAATAATATCACTGCTTCTGGAGTAACCTCTGTGTTACTCCACTTAACTGTTTGAAATCCTTAGATGACTAACTAAAGGAAGTTCAGTCTCTCATCACCCCTTGAATTATTCCAAATCCCAGGGCTTGCTCACTTAGCCCAAAGGGTGGTCTGTCTTGATTGGATGCTTACTGAGGAGGGAACTGGAGTATGGTCAGTCTTCTAGTGATGTGGTTTGTCACTGGCCTGTGGTATGACTGGGAAAGCATAGTTTTCATCCTTGGGCGAGGCTTCAGCTTAAGTTCAGTCACTGCTGCACCAGGATCACAGCCTCTCTTGGCTCTCCCTCACTTGCTCAAATGTTTTGCAGGGGTTAAGTTGTCACCAGCATCATTGAATAAGGGATGCTTTCAAAGTTTATCCCTTCGCCAGCCTAGAACTTCAGTCCTGTGTTCTCCTCTCTGACCCCATCCCTTGGAATAGGGCTGCTGCTTCTTCACATCCTCAGAAGGCAGCGGTCCTTCCATCTGAACCAGTTGAGTACTCTCAGAGCTCCCCACTTTTTTAAATTGTTAAAGTTATTAGGGTGACATTGGTTAGTAAAAATTACATAGGTTCCACGTGTACAATTTTACATTACATCGTCTATGTGTTACAATATGTATTTGTCACCCAGAGTCAGCTTTCTTTTCATCACCATATATTTAGCTCCCCCCTTCCTCTCTGTATCTCTCTCTCTCTCTCTCTCTTTCTCTCTAAAACAATTAAAAAAA